>CAJHQP010000290.1:0-220051 GCA_905132765.1 Moricandia arvensis | reverse complement strand
CACATATACTCAGATATCATCCGAAAGGAATACGAAAAAGGGCTACAACTGGGCTTCTACAAAGTAATGGGCTTTTACAGTCAAGCCACATTGACAAAAAAAAATGAAAAAAAAATGGAGATGCGGGGTATCGATCCCCGTACCTCTCGCATGCTAAGCGAGCGCTCTACCATCTGAGCTACATCCCCATTGATGCTCTAATAAATGGGTTATTAAGTAATAGGACAGACTAAACGATAGTTTGAAAAGAAAGAGATCATTTGGCGTTGAACAAACAGGAAACAAATGGCAAACTTAAAGTTTTATATATTTCTGCATTGTTATCTTTCAGTTTAGAACTCTTTCCTTTGCAGGTCTCTAACTTTAAGTCTAGCCTATAGGACAGTAACATCTGCTTTGGTTATGGTTTAGTTCAAACACATCAACATTAATCAGCAACTGGTTATATTACCAAATATTCTGTCGTGTCTCATTCGCAATACCATTATATCAATCAACCAGGAGGAGGTGATGAATCTTTCTATTGTATCTTTAAGGTTACATACGCCGCTAAATATTTAGAAGAGCTTCTAGAGTTTTCTTTTGGACATATACATGATTAATGCCTATACGAATCTACACAATATGAAACATTACAACCAAATTCATGGAGAAAACATGGTTCGTGATTACTCAGAACAACCATACAACATTTAAATTTTGAGAATCTCACAGAACAGAATGAAACAAGGATTTTATTACAAAGTCCAAGATGAAGATTTGGAAGAATCTTTCTCACGAATTTCATGAAATCTTCGAGAAGTAAATAACCGAGCAAAGACATCTCTAACTTACCACCACCATGGGAAGACCTTGAAACCTTGTGGCGAAAGAGAGTGTTTTTATTTATTGTTCTTTGTTTTTGTTAATTAGTAATTTCTAAATACTAGAAAGTAAAGTAAATTAACTCGTTAATTAATACTAATATATTGCCAATTTGGCCGATTCTAAAACCAAAGACTTGTTATTATCCCACATCGTTAAACAATGAAATAGCTCACTTTCGAAGCTTGTGTATATAAAGAAATCTCGATGGTCAAACCAAATCATACCTTTCTCTGCCTTTTGGCTAAGATCAAGTGTAGTATATGTTCTTATCAGTTTAATATCTGATATGTGAATCAACGATCTATTAGATATTAACTCTATTGTTTTTATGGAAAAAATCCATTAAAATAGTTTGCTATCTAGACTTGTAAGAATCATTTATGTCTTGCACTACTGCATGGACCGGCTCAATCCACCAATTATAGTACAATATTTAGTATGAAACTTTATTAAGTCAAATTACAAAGCTAATAATGTTTTGTTAAAACAAGCCGAGCTTAGAGGTTATAACGTTAACATGCATGGACAATATTAGGGACAAGTTATAATTTGTCTTTTTGCCTTTGAAGAACGTATAGTTAATCACATAAGACATATGATCAGGCTCAACCTGTCCTTCACATTATATATGTACCTATGTATTTAGAATTGAAGATATAGCATAATACTGAATGGGAGCTGTACTTGTGGAACTATGAGAATATGGTTTATAGTCCCTTAGTTAATTAAAGCTTTAAATTTGGTTAATACAACTTTGGGTGAAGATATGTGAAGAGAAGCTAAATATGTATTGTTTAGAATGGGCGACGACTTAGAGCAAGATTAACCATAGAACCCCTAATAGGTTCTTAATAAATTTTTAAATTATATATTTAGCTTAAGAACTGTTATTAAGAAACTCTTCATTTAACTGCTCCAATGCTAGTTTCTTATATCAGGGTTCTTAAAAAAATATTTTATAAAATTATTAAAAATAAAATTTATTTATTAAATTAAACATAGGCAAAGATAACATTTGGAAATAACATTAATACAAAGATTAGTAAAATACAATCAAGATGGTCCATAACAGAGTGAAAATCAAAGTTTCTATCTATCACGTATATACATTTTACCTGAATTGCAATTGTAGTTGGACCGTGATGTCTCTTGATCCAAACCATCTTGATCTGAACCATCTTATTAGACGAGCCTTGATGTCTCTTGATCCGTTACCATCTCAACACACAAAGAAAATAACCAAAAAAATTGGATCAGAGGATGTGATGCACAATCTAAGACATGCTGCAATTGAAAGATTCAAACATCAAAAACAAAATAGATAGCTTTACCTTTCGTGAGAGACGCCGCGATATAGGTTTCGGAGTCATCCAGGAGAGCCGTCGAGCCGCCGAGAGAGCCGCCACGATCCTTCTCCAAGGAGAGATGAAGAAACAGAGGCGGAGTCATCCAAGAGAGCCGTCGAGCCACCGAGAGAGACGCATGCGATCCTTGGCCGAGGAGAGATGAAGATAGACAGGCGGTGTCGTGAAGGAGAGTCATCGAGTCACCGTGAGAAACGCCGCGATCCTTCACCGAGGAGAGATGAAGAAATAGAGGCGGAGTCTTCGACGAGATCTACAGAGATGCCGATTCGTCCAGCTGAGCCGTGGAGAGTGAGAGAGAGGTTTCCCACCGTCGAGGATAGCCGTCGAGCCACCGCGACAGCCCCAACGATCCTTCGCCGAGGAGAGATGAAGAAACGGAGGCGGATTCGGCGAGGAGAGCAACAGAGACGCGGTTTCACCCGATCCTTGACAGAAACGAGGACTCCACCGAGAGACACGCCGACGGCATCAACCGATCGTTGAGAGATCGACAAAGATAGGCGGATTCAACGAGGAAAGGTTGAGAGAAGCGATTTCGTCGACGAGAGAAAGAGAGAGAAGCAGTGTGCTTTTGTCGAGAGAGAGAGAGAGATATCCTCATCTTTGTAACACGTGTCCCAGAAGAGCCGGATCTTGTGCCCCCTAATTAAGAAACGCTTCTTCACATTTAACCCTTTTTTTTTTAAATCCTAATTAAACTAAGCACTCCTCCCTTAAGCAACCCCGTTGTTCATGGTCTTACACAGGCTACGAAGATGTTTATGTTTATATCAAGACAATGATCAATGTTTCACCACAAACTCAGAAAGAATTAAAAAACAACTTCTCTTAGACATTCTTCGTCATGTGGGATTCTGAATCTAAACTCTAATCTTATCATCAAGATCTACTGAGTTCCCATCAGAACACGCGGATTTAAAGATAAAATATTTATATTTTCTAATCAAAACATTATTTATCCAATTAATGGTAATTCAATCAATAATAAATCTGACGGTAGAATGCAAAGAAACAAGTTATATAACATAAAATATTCAATAATTTTTTCATGAAAAATACGTTAATTAAGTATCAAAAAGGGATATGATTAATTGATTCTTTTTTTTTTCAGTGACTACCTTGACTTTTGGTTTGTATTGGTAATAAGTAACTATTGGAGATGCTTTTGATAGTGAAGTTGTTCTTGATGGGCATGAGAGAAGGATCACTTACCAACGATGATGTCGTTATGAAAAACGGCCAGATGAAGAGACAGCTAGAATTCTCATGCTTTAAGAACTTTGCCCAAAGACTGGCTCTAATTCAAAATCAAATACATATCACAGGAGGAAGGAACCAAGAGACCTTGGCCTTTGAGATTGCTTATCCTTTGCATAATCAATATGAGATAAATAAATGAGTACAAATATACATGCTCAGAGATCCATCACAGTGCAAAATGTGAAAAACCAGTTAAAAGAAAAAAACACAATATATTTCAGTATTTCATAATCCCTAGTAAAATCACAAGCTAAAGTCTTTAAAATAGTACTAAAATATCCCCCAAAAGCCCTAAGAAAATGTTATAAAAAAGTAGAAAGAAAGTAAAACAAAGTTGATAAGAAACCACCAAAAGCTTAGTAAAGTGAGATGCAATAGTTTAACTCAGTCTCTAGCCTAGTGACAAACTCAATCTGACCCTCCTGTTTTTCTTCCAACTTGGTGCATATAATAGCTTGTGTAGTCCCCAACTCCTTTAAGCTGAAAATCATAATTTTTTGATGTGTATGTATGCTTCCTTTGCACTCAGAACACGCTTGGTCTTTGAGAAAAGATATCAAACTAACAAAGCCTAGTTTCTCTGGTAGAGGAGGAAAATCTCTTTCTAAACGAAAATTTTCAGCTACCTCGTTGGTAACTTGCCAACAGGGGGGAAGAAGACCGTGATGCAACCAACGTAAAACAGTATAAAACAACCAGAGAATAGAACATTTGTTACAAAGCTCGACATGACCAACATCTTGTTGTTTCCAAAGATGGTACCATCCTTTTGACAAAACGCTCGTACCTGCAGCCTCTTTTGTTGGAAGCAATGACATAATCTTCACCAATAAATCATTAGGCAGTTCACTGAGATTTCTCATATTGAAGATTGCACACAAACCTTCCTCCTGAACCCTCCTAATTCGCAAGAGTCTATTATTATTATTATAATGATTATTATCGTTTTACTGTTTGATAATGAAATCAAGTTTCGTGTCATACCTTCCTTCTCTTCTGTGTGACAGCCAAGTAAACCCTAATTCGCAGAGACTTGTTCTTTTGATTTCTCGTTCCATACGTTGAATAACTTTACCCACATATGGGAACAAAAAAAAAAATGGAAGAGATAGTTGGGCTTGAAGTAAGGCCCGTTAAAAGAGCAAGATTAATTTAATAAAAGAAAATTGGAGATGCGGTGATATCGATCCCCGTACCTCTCGCATGCTAAGCGAGCGCTCTACCATCTGAGCTACATCCCCATATGTTCCACCAATATCGTAAGTGCAATATAACCATTACTTAGTAAGGACATGTTCATATTACAAAGTAATAATCAGAATGACGTAATTTGTATATCAGTTAGGGGTTATAAGAACTTAGAATTGGGGAACAGAAGAAGGGCGACCAAAATTTATTCGATTCCTCATAACATTGTTAACTACTTTAAAAGAACCAATACGTGAAGAAAACTCTTCTTCAATATGTAATAAAACCAATTCAAGGCTAAGATGGTTTTATAGACTTCCTAATGTTCCTGAGAACACTCCACATAAACGTAGATACAAAGAAGAGAGCAATACCAGCAACAACGGCTTCTTTCAGACCAAGATTCACCAGCAAGTTCACAAGCAGTCCTGCTAACACAACCCCACAGAAGTTAGCCGAGACAGCAGACCAGAACCGCATGTCGAGGATCGACGCTACTATAGCTCCTGTCCAAGAACCGGTTCCAGGGAATGGAACAGCTACAAAGAGCATTAGTCCCTAAACCACTGGAACTCTTCCACAGGCCAGCTTTCTGTTTAGCTCTTTTCAACAATATTTCAAGTAATTTGGAAGCTGTCTGGCTCTAACCCGCTAAGAAAGACACCATCTTTTTGAGGTAAAGTATGATGAATGGAACCGGAACCATATTGCTGCAAAAACCCAGAACATTGTCAGTTCTTTTTTTTTTGCTTATATAATGGAATCATATAAAATAAACTGAAATGTTTACTCTAAACTTATCATCATTCAAGCTCAAAGATTCAAATAAACAACAGAAAATATGCTCCTCGAACAAGACAAATTGTAAATGTCAACTAAATAACAGAAAATGTGTAATCCTGAAACATAAAAATGCATTTCAGACAAAACTAAAACACCAGTGTTGACACTTACAAACTCTGGTCTGAGAACAAAATCAACAACAATGACAAGATGTATCCACACTTATAATGTTCAATGTGTGAAGAAATAAAAAAGACTAACCCAAGAAGAGAGAAGAAAATAAGAACCGTTGGTTTTAGTTGCATCCAATAACCGACGGGAATAGCACCACGTAGCTCAATAACCGGAAGTGTGGCTAAAGCAAACACCACAGCTTCGTCTGGCCAACCAAACTCGAAGATTTGATGTGGGCGGAAATTTGAATAACATATTTTGTTTGGATAAATGTATAAACTTTCTTAAGTTGAGGGCTATCATTGCATTTTAAAAGAAACGCCAACCCTAAGATTCATCTAGAGTAGACCTAAAGAAAAAAAAAACGTAGTGCAGTGGTAATTACGTTGTTTCAGTTCCTTAAGTCGCCGTTACTCTCCATGGCGAATTCGGGTAGAGATATTTTATTGGGCAAGCGAAAGCCTGGAGATGAACCCTTTCTGAGGAAACATAAAGAGAAGGTAAGAGCTGATAGTCTCCACGAGAACAAAGTAAGGATCAAGTTGTGGGAGACAAAGTCTCATGATGAAACCAGTTTAATCGTAGCCAAGGAGACAGTGGTTGGACTTGATGAAACTAGCGATTTTGTTGAGGATTTCCTCCTACTAAGAAAAAGGAGGACAGTCTATGTTGCGAATCTCTCTCACCAAACTGAAATATCAGATATCATCAGTTTCTTTGAAGGTGTTGTTCATGTTCGACTTTTATTACACCACAATGGCAAGCATGTTGGGTTTGTTGAGTTTGCTTCTGTCGTGGAGGCAAGGATGGCTGTGAAATACAAGAACGGTAAACTTTTGCATAATCACAAGATTATTGTATACGAAGCTTCCGACTTTGTTGACGAAGCTGTTGCACACAATAAGACTCTTTTTGTTGCTCATTTCTCTCGCGAAACTACTGATATATCAGACATCATTGATTTCTTCAAAGACGTTGGAGAAGTTGTTCGTGTTCAGCTTGTGTTAGACAGCAAGGGTGACCATGTGGGATGTGGCTTTGTTGAGTTTGCTTCTGCCAACGAAGCAAATAAAACGCTGCTAAAGAAGAATGGTGAATATTTGCATGATCATGAGATATATCTTGATGTGGCTGACAAGGAAGCGACATACCTTCCACCACCAAGGTATTGCATAGATCACAAGGTTTGGTACCAAGAAGACTACCTTCAACTAGGACGCCCCACGTTAGCAGAAGATGTGGCTGCAGTGGAAGAACTTGATGAGACTGGGGGTAACACACTCGGATGTTACGTTGAGGAAGTGCTTCTTATTGCCAATCTCTCTCCCCAGACAACTGAAATAATGCATATCATCGATTTCTTCGAAGATGTTGGAACAGTTGTTAGTGTTCGACTCATTGTAAACCACGAGGGTAAGCATGTTGGCTTTGGCTTTGTTGAGTTTGCCTCTGCTTACTACGCAAAGAAGGCGCTTGAAGAGAAGAACGGTGAATACCTGCACGATCATAAGATTTTGTTGATGAAAGGATTTGATACAACTCATGATTTTGTCGAGGCAGTTAGCTCTGTAAGAACTAAGACACTCTTTGTTGACAATCTCTCAAGCCAAACTGAAATATCAGATATCATCAAATTCTTCAAAGGTGTTGGAAAAGTTGTTCATGTTCAAACAGACCATTGGAGTCACCTTTTGGGCTATGGCTTTATCGAGTTTGCTTCGGCTACTGAAGCAAAGAAGGTGCTGGAAAACCATAAGGGTGGATATTTACACAATAACAAGATTATTCTTGATGCGGCTGATAATGGAGCTGAATACCTTGGGGGGGGTCATCCATGTACTGCATAGATCACAAGGTTTGGTATGAAGATGATGCGGCGGCGGCAGTGGGAGGAGTTGATGAAACTCCTGATTTTTATGAGGAAGTTACCGTAAGAGAAAGGACTGTCTTTGTTGCTAATATCCCTAATCACGTTGGAATGGCAAGTCTCATCAGAAACGTCAAATTTGCTGGAGAAGTTGTCCGGGTTCGACTTATTGTAGACCAATGGGGTGAGCGTGTTGGTTGTTGCTTCATTGAGTTGCCTACTGCTGAGGCAGCAAAGAAGGCGGTGGAAAAGAAGAAATCTATTAGCGTATCTGAGATAGATCCATATCCTTACCGACTCAAGCAAAAACTTGTAGACCTTGCCGAGAACTTGTGGTACGAAGACAACCTTCTGAGGAAACACCTTCCTGGAGTAATCATTCCCATGACCAAACCGAATCCGTGGAAACAATTCAAGGGTAAGAGGACTACCTTTTCCGACAATGAAAGAAGCTGAAGCTCTTGGAGGCTTTTAACTTATACAATGCACCTTGAGATACAACTTTTTATTTAGTGCGAGAATTATTTGTATGATTTGCTTTCGCTCAATGCAAGGACCTAGTGTCATTTCGTATTACATGGCGTCTTATTTTCATAGTCGCGACCAAACTTTATTTATAGAAAGCTTTTTCTTTGTCAAAAAAAAGAGTAGATCTGGAATTTAATCCGGGTCCAAAATTCAAACCAAAACTAATAAAAAATACCCGAAAATCAAATCGAAGTATAGAAATACTTGAATAAAATTTCTATGAGCATATTTAGATATCTGAATCTAATAGAGTATATACTCGATACCCAAAACAGACCTAGATGGTATGATGGGTAGACTCTACAACGGTTTAGAATGTTAATGCGAAATGTCATCATTAGGTTGTTGAAGGATTTTTTTTGTCAGAAGAAGTTTTGACCCGAAGCTAAATCAGATAAACATATGTCATATTCCAAAAGGCGATAGCGCGAAAAAGATGACATAATATATACATACATATATATATATATATATATATATATTCTTAAATACAATTTTTTAAAATTAAATTATTTACTTATTTTAATTTATGTTTAACTAAATTAATATTTATATTAAAATATTAGTATAAAGTAATGAATCTAAAATATTAATAAAATTTTATTTAGTAAATATAATTTAAAATTGTATGGCTGATTGGCTGTATATGATGCAAGAAACATCTATTGTGCAAGTTTAATGGTTAGTTTTGTAATTGTATTTTACTAGTAAAGATGCATAAATACTTAGTGGAAGATGCTAAATTTCAAAACTTCTTTATGACAATTAGGGATGAACGCAAACCAAGTAGTTACCAATTTTCAAAAGATTTGGTATTTGGCTTGGTTTGTTCAAGTAATCATATTTAAAATTTGAATTTGGTTTACCTAAATTATAAGTACTTGCTAAATCAACTACAAGAAAAAATCAGTATTTGCAAATAACTTGATCCGATTTGTTACTTAATAAAATCAAGTATTTGTTTATGAAATACTTATTACTTGCAAATTGCAAATAAGTAAAATAAAGCATAATCTCATATAACGAATTTTGCAATATTTTTTATAAAAATTTTATTTGAATCTGATATTATTATCTGATTTTAGTTTTAATATAAATAAAAGACAAAATATGTTAAATATATAATAATTTTTTTATAAATAAATATCAAATATTAGATGAAAAAGGTAACGAGAAAATTGAATGATATAAAGATACTTGACTGACTTACATATGCAAATAATAAGATTTATTGGCTTATTATTTGACTTAACATTGTCGAGAACTTGATTTTTTAAAATGAAATAAGACAATCAAATGAAATAAAAAGAAACATGACTAATCTAATTTTAAAATGTAAATGGATTAAGATTTTGAAACTATAAAAACTAATGCCAAATAACAAATATAAAGGAACCAAGTAGTTAAATCTTTTAAAGATTTTGTACTTGGCTTTTTCCTTACAAAAGTAAATGATTTACGGGGCAAGTACGGGACGACTAACGGGTGGGAACCGACTATCAAGTATATAATGTGGCGAGTCCTAATGACAATTACTTATGATTCCGGGGGCTTAAAAGATTCCGATAGCAATACAAATCTCCTCCAGGAATTCAGGCCCAAAAAGCCAATAGTCCGAGGCCCATGATAGGTTTCCTTTATTATTTATTTAAGAACAGTCAGTAGGGTAATTTTCACTTGTGCGTGCATTACAAGGAAAAACACATAAAGAAAAAGAAAGATATGTCGGGGGACTACTCCGCCGCCGCTGATGACGAGATCATTGAGATTGGAGACTCGACGCCGCTGAAGAAGCCAAAGACAGATCCGAAGGCTGAGGCAAAGGTGGAGGTGGAGGTGGAGGCAGAGGATGAGGAGGAGGAAGAGGATGACGTGGAGGAGTTACCAGAAGAAGTAAGGACTTTCCTCCCAAAGGATTGGAATGATCCGGAATATAAGAGACAGGCTGATCTTTTCCTCGAACAAGCTGAAAAGAGCGAGGTGATTTCATTAATAATTAGGGTTCCGTTTTTAGATCCTCAATGCATTGGCATGTGTTTATATTCAATATGTTAAATTAGGGTTTCTACATGGACTTGGATGAATTTGACTACAAATTCGCGCCTGTGAAATTTGAATGGAGAACATGTTTCGACTCCGACCTAAGCAATAAGGAGTTAATGGATCTTCTCATGAAGACAGCCATCGAGGACGAGAACGAACGTTATGGAACGCAACTTGAGCTTGTTAACTACGTGAGTGCCAATGTTACAGCTGCCCAAGGTTTATGCTTTTACATTACGTTGTTGGCTAAAGATCTCTCCTCCCCAAATCCTGAGCCTCAACTTTACCAAACATTTGTGAGCAAGTTCCGTGATGACATCCGTGTTCATGACTTCAAGCTTAAGCCACCGATGTAATGATGAGGTAAAACGTTTTGAATCTCTTCTAGAGTTGTTGTTGTTGTTTCGGTTGCATGAATTACGATTCATTATTAAGTCTTTGGATGCATTCAGGTGGATGACTTCTCAACTCCAAGTGCCAAGACAACTCTTATCTCCAACAATATGACTGATGATGAATGGTGTTATCCTAATAACAATTTGGATCATTTAATTTGTTTTTTTTTTTGTAATGGTTTTTGAATGAATAAATCTTTGAGTGAATTATGCAGTCTTGTGTGTCTCGAGTTAATGGAATAATGTTAAACCTTTAGGATAGTCCAGGAATGTATTTTACCGGGTGCATCAATTATGGCTTTATAGAATGTTAACAGACCCAATCCTTGGCTTTGTTTTCTTCTTCTCAGTTCAATTATGTAGAGAGCTGACGTTGGTTTTGTTTTTGTTTATGTTTCTGCTCGTGTTGCTCTCAATTTAGGCTCGTTTTAGTGTGCATGGTTTCATTAGTTTTTGGAGGCTTTCTATGATTTGGTTCTTCCTGAGGCTCATGATTTTCGGTTCAGTTTTAGCAGCTTCAGGTTCTTTGGTTTGGTTGTATAGTCTTAATTAAGTTAAAGAAGATCCGTTTTAGGGTCTTTGACAGTTGATACATTGCCCTTCTTCCATCGATTCTGAAATTTGGTTTTTATTAATGGTGTATTTGTACACGAAGTTGTCTGTTTTCTTATGTCACTTTTTTTTCTGTGAACATAATGTCACTTGGTTTAATATATAGCCTTCTTTGTATGAAATATGATATTATGTTGCCTTTGTGTATCAAAACGTAAATAATTGGTGTATTAGTTTTGGTTTAAATAAACTCTAGATAATAGACAATCATAATTAAAGACTGCTGGGCTTGAGTAAAGTCTCAATATTTTGAAATACGCATTTACATAGTATAATAATTTTGATTATTTTTAGAAACTTGTATATGAGACAATCTGGTAAAATAAATGTGTTCTACTAAATACTTCTCAGAAAACGCTAATGATATTGGTCAATTTAGAAATGGTTAATTAAAAAATTTATTAACAAAAATTTATTAAAAATAACAATTTTATTTGATCTAAAAATTTTGTTTTAGATATTTGAGATGAAGATGCTTCTATTACTAAATCAAATTTTTATTTAATATAATTATTAAAAATTCTAGCATAAACGAAATGGTTACAAGAGTTAAGAGTGAATAAAATAAAATATATTTGACTATATATCAAAAGAAGTCAATTTGTGAAGAAATGCAAAAACTTTGGGTACACAAATCCCTTTCCACGCCGTACTTGGTAAATCGACTTCTTGTTAACAGCTTTAGAGCATGACTAACACAGTAACTTAGGGAGGGTGCTTAATGATTTTTGGATTAAAAAAATATGTTAATCTAAGCTTCGGTGCTTAATTAACTGTAACAAAAAGTGCATTTTCGGGGACACGTGTCATTAGACGCGTCCATCTCAGAAACGAGAAGTCGCCTTCTTTCTTTCTCTCCCTTGACGACTCCGCTTCTTTCCCTCTCTGCCTCGGCGACTCCGTGTATCTCGAGCTCTCTCTCAACGACTCCGCGACTCTTCGTGAAACCTCGACGACTCCGAATCTCTCTTTCTCTCCCTCGACGACTCCGCGCCCATGAAACCTCGACGACTCAGGATATCTCTTTCTCTCTCTCGACGACTCTGCTTTTTTCCTTCTCTCCCTCGCCGACTCCGTGTGTCTCGATCTCTCCCTCGACGACTCCGCGACTCTTCGTGAAACCTCGAAGACTTCGGATCTCTCTTTCTCTCCCTCGACTACTCCGCTTCTTTCCTTCTCTCCCTCGGCGACTCCGTGTGTCTCGATCTCTCTGTCGACAACTCCACGACTCCTGGTGAAACGTCGACGACTATGGATCTCTCTTTCTTTCCCTCGAAGTCTTCCCGATTCTATGGCGAAACCTCGATGACTCCGCCTTGTTCTCGCGAAACCTCGAAGACGCTGGTTCTGTCTCGTGATCTTCCCCCGACGATGAAGCAGTCGGCGTCTCTCTCTGTGGTTCGTTAAAGAAGGTCATTGTTACTGCAAAACAGGTAAAAGATTTGTCACTGTCTCTGACTCTTGTGTGGTCTAAAATGAATTGATTGTTGATCTTGTCTGAGTTGAATAGGTTGTTTAGGATCATGTGATTTGTGTATGTGTGTTATGTACACCAATTGATCCGTAACTGAACTGAATAGAGGGTGATGAATGGTTCTGGTCTGACTTGTTTAAGAGTTCAATTATAAGATTTAGCTTCTTGTCTTAATTGAATCCAATGTACTGAATTTGATTCCTTGATCTATTACTCATTTTTGTTTTTTTCTTGTGTGTTTGTTTGTTGAGTTCCATGGATCAAGGACTCAGAGCAAAGATCGTCAAAGCAGAGAATGACAGTTAGTGGAGCAATACAGGTAAATGTCTTCATCTTTTCATCGTTCTTGTCTTAATTTTTATGGTTGAGATGGGTACTTAAAGTTCTGGTGAGTTGGCATTGATGTTTGTAATTAATAGAAGTGATGTTGAATTGAGATAAGGATTGAGTTGCTTTGTTTTTGAAAATGAATTGAATTGGTCATGGTTGAGGAAGAGAGTTAATAAATGACTTGTTTTTTCTTTGATTACTGTTCTGAAATCGTAATTAATATAAGTTAGATACATGTCAAGTCGAATGTGGTTACTGGTACTTGTTGTGAATGTTGAATGCTTTATTCTCTTCCATTTATAAAACTCTCACCTTCTCTTCCATGAAATAACAGATTTCTATATGTTATTTCCCTCCTCTTTGACTTCCAAAATGGATTCTAATCCAATTAGCGAGTCTGCAAACTTTGTTGACCTTCTTAATAGTCAACAAAATGTAGTATTTGATAACTTATCAGATAGTTTTTCACTCTCTTCCTCGCAAGCTCCCTTCTTAGGCAGTCAAGACACCGAAGATTCACACTTTGGTGAAGACACTCAAGCCATTCATAAAGAAAGAAGGACCTAGACGCTAACAGATGATGTTGTGCTCATCAGCTCGTGGTTAAACACGAACAAAGATGCAGTAATTGGGAATGAGCAAAAGTCGCTTGCATTCTAGAAAAGAATTGCTGCGTACTACAATGCAAGTCCTAAGCTTGCTGGATGTGAAAAGAGAGAGGCATCACTGTAACAATCGGTGGCGAAAGATCAATGACTTGGTTTGCAAGTTTTGTGGAGCATATGAAGCTGCGACGAGAGAGAGAACAAGTGGTCAAAACGAAAATGATGTAGTCAAACTAGCCCACGAAATCTTCTTCACAAATCATAAGAAAAAGTTCAGTCTTGACCATGCTTGGAATGAGTTGCGAAATGACCAAAATTGGTGTGAGTTGTCTACGGGTAAAACTGATGGAAGCGCGAAGAAGATGACATGCGAGGATGGTGCACATTCAGCAACCTCTAAAGCAACTGAAGAAGATTCTTCTCTTGATGATGAAGGAACAAATCGCCCCATGGGTGTTAAGGCATCAAAAGCCCGTGCTAAGAAGTCAATAGTTGATGGGAAGGAGTTCTCTGAGTTTCATACAATGTGGAGCATCAAGCAGCAGGATCTGGCTTTGAAAAAAGGCTATCCAAGATAAAGCTACTTGACAGTCTCATTGCTAAAGAAGAACCTCTTGCGGATTATGATGAAGCTTTGAAGAAGAAACTCATTGATGAGATGATGTATAGCTGATTAAGTATAAGTGTGTGTCTAAGCTCTAGTTTTGTTTGTCTTGTTCTTGCTGCGTAGTAGCTGCTTAAGTATACGTCTTTGTTTAAATGCTTATTCTGTTTGTGCTTGGTTTTGTTATTGTAGTGATTGTCTTGTTTGTTTTAGGAATTGCTATTGAATCATGTGTAATGGATTTGTTTTGTTTGTTTAAGTCTTTGTTTAAATGCTTGTTCTATATGTGTTTGTTTAAATGTTTGTTCTCATGTTATCATGATATTTGTTTCAGGTCACGGGTAATGGAGTCAAAGAGTGGAAGACTCACGGATGAAGGAGTGGAAGAGTGTGTACTTGTCTATGTCACGGACTTGTGTCCTCTTGTGTAATATTTTTTTGTATTCTTCTGCTAATGTGTACTTGTGTATGTCACGGACCTCATTTCTATTGTGCTTCTTTTGCATAATTATGTCATAGACAAGTGTGTTCCATAATTGCATTCTCTCTTTGTGTCTATATAAAGTTGGTAAACATTATTCACTCTTGATCACAACACCATTCTCTCTTACCTGATCCACTCTTGTTCTTTCTTTTTATCAACATATCAAACGACTTTGATCAAACACCATTCCCTCTTGTTCTTTCTTATCAACATCTAAAACCATAACTGGCTTCTTCATCACAAAACAATATAGATGGATCAATTGATGATTCATTTGATTAATATTTTGATCAACACTTTGATCAAACTTTTGAAAAATTTACCATTCATGGTAATGATCAAGAAGAACAAAGGAAAAAACGAAAAACAAGCTTATATCGAAAGACATCGTGAAGAACGTAATGTACTTCTATGGAATGATTATTTCAGTGAAACTCCAACGTATCCTGAAATTTTTTTCCAGCGATGTTTTAGAATGAACAAGACATTTTTCATGCACATTGTTGATCGACTCCCCAAGGAAGTTGACTTCTTTCGCCAAAAGTAATATGGTCTTGGAAGACTTAGTCTCTCACCACTCCAAAAGTGTACATCAGCTATTTGTGTCTTGGCATACGGTATTGCGGTCGACACGGTCGACAAATACCTCAGACTCGGTGAAACGACAACTCGATCATGTTTAGACAATTTCGTGGAAGGAATTATTTATTTGTTCGGCGATGAGTACCTAAAAAGACCAACACCGGCTGATCTTCAACGTCTACTTGATATTGGAGAGCATCGTGGATTTCCCGCGATGATAGGAAGCATCGATTGAATACGTTGGGAGTAGAAGAATTGTCTCACCGCTTGGAAAGAGCAATATTCTCGTGGTTTGGTAAACAAACAATTGTTTTAAAGGCGGTTGCTTCATATGATCTCTGGATATGGCACACGTTTTTTTGGACCTCCAGGTACCTTAAACAATATCAATGTTCTTGATCGCTCACTTGTTTTTGATGACATAATAAATGGTCAAGTTTCGCATGTTACTTACTATATCAATGGAAAAGAGTATAATTTGACTTACTATCTCACCGATGGTATTTATCCGAAATGGATAACTTTTATCCAGTCTATTCTAATACCACAAAGGCTGAAAGCAGTTTTATTTGCTCAACGTCAAGAAGCTGTCCGAAAAGATATCGAGCGTGCTTTTGGAGTCTTGCAAGCTCGATTTGTCATTGTTAAAAATCCAATATTTTTTGAGATAAAGACAAAATTGGTAAGAATATGAGAGAATATATCATACTCCATAATATGATAGTAAAAGACGAACGAGATGGATACACTCAATTTGATGTTTCCGAGTTCCAACAAGGAAAAGACAACGAAAGTTCACATGTCGATCTCACGTATTCTACAGATATCCCTACAAATATCACCAATATGATGGATGTTCAAATTAGAATTCGTGATAAACAAATGCTTGAACAACTTAAAGTTGATTTGGTTAAACATGTATGGCGTCAATTTGAACGTGATGAAGACAACACTTGAACTTGGATGTTTCTTTCAAATTATTCTCGATTATTTTACTAATCTTAGTTTTTATGTTTTTATTTTAGATTCTATATTTTAAATATTATTTTTAATATGTCTTATATAATAAATAAAATTTATCTTAAATAAAAAATGTTTAATATTTTCTCTTTAAAAACCTCAAATTAAGCTACTTGCATTGGCGGCAAAAAATTAAAGAGATGCTTAATTAAAATGCTTAACACATATTTATTAGTAAAAAAGTGCTATAGTTAATGGTACTCTTGGTTTCTTTGATCTATTCGGATTCACACAGGTTTATTTAGATTTCGAGTTTTTAGATTGATTTTTTTTTGTTTTATTCGATTATTTTATAAATTTTGCTTTGATTCTAATCTTTATAAGTATAGATAACTTGTTTAAATTATTTTTAAAAATTCAAAAATTATATATACTATATTTTTTTCAAAATCTAAAAATAATATATAATATATAAATTAGATAATATGTCAAAATACCTAAAATAAAAATAAAAATTAGATTGATTTAAATATTTGAATATAAAATCAATAAATATTTTAAATATTATTTATTGTTTGAGTATTGTTTGGTCATTTTATATATTAACTTTTAATTATTTATATATAGTTTACATTATTTTAGAAAACTGTTAATATTAAATTTAAAAATAACTAATATATATAAGCATATAAATCTGATTCGAATATATTTTGATATTCTGAAGTATTTTGGTTCAAATGTTTTTGGATATCGAACCAATCTCAATTCAGATTTATTATTACTTTTTGGAATTTTTAAACTAGCCCTAGGAAGAGTAGAGAGTGCAAAACGGCGTGCAGTTTTGTTATTGAATAATAGCTTTCCTTCTTCTCTAAAATATCTTAACGACGACGAAGAAGAAGATCAGAGAGGAAGTGAGATTCGATTCGATTGGAAGGTAATTGTTATCAAAGATGGACGGAGAAGAAGAAGTGAGCATCAAGGAGCTAGCTTCCAATCTCACTACCTACAAAGACCAGCTCCAACAGGTTCTTCTCTTCTCTTCTCTTCTGGGCTTTGTTTGTGGTTTCTAGATTATAGAATCCAAGATGCTTGACAATTGGTTGAGAACAAATTCAATTTAGCATACGATTGAATTGAGCAGATTAGGGTTCTGTATGATTGTTAGGGTTCGTAAGGATGCTTCAAATTAGGGTTTCGTTGATTGAACAAAGTCTTCTTTTGTGAATTAGAATGATAATCTGATGGAATTTTACACTCTTTTGGTTTCCAGGTGAGGCAGCTTTTGTCCCAAAACCCTAGAAACTCTGAATATGCAGACATGGAAAAAGAGCTTAAAGAGGTGATGACACATCCTTGCTCTCACAAATCACTTCTTTGTTTTGGTTTTGTGCGATCACAATCTTGTTGTCCATGTAACTGTGCTCGTGAGTGACATTTATTAAAGTAGATTATGTTAGTTGAGCATCTAGGTTTTGAAAATCATCATGTCCTTTTATGTTTTCCATTCCCTCCATCTTTTGAAGGATTCAGCATGTTGCTCGATAATAGCAACCTCACTTAACAGCTAGCTGATACGGTGGAGCTAGGTTTCACATAAGGTGAGTAGAATTTTGATTGCTGTTTTACTCCGGATGTGGAGTTTGGGTCAGCTGAAAACAGTTGTGGGAGTAGTACATGAGAAAGTAGGAGAATTAGCGAGGAGTTCATCATTTCTTTCTTGGTTGTTGTGCAGGTGTGCTAACATGGGTCATGATTGCCACTCTGCTTCCTGATTTCTAGCGTTTGATCCCTGAAGTTCTATTTATGAAAATCTTCTTGTGTGATATTGCTGGAATTCTCAGTTCTCTGACACTCTTGTTTTGCACCACGTAGGTGATTGCATTGACAGAGGAACTTCTTGCAACCGCTAAGCAAAATGAGATTCCTCTATCAGATGCTGGAGCTAGTGCTGGAGAAACAGCTGAATCACCCGATTTACTAGAGGGTGCTTGGCAAAAAATGGTAGGTTTATTTTTTTGTCATATTATATCTTCTCGTCAGCTCTCTCAAACTGCCATCTTACCTCTAAATGAAGCTAGGTGATTATTTTAGTCAGTTCTTCTTAGCAGGAACAAATTTTGGTGACTGACGTGTGCATTTTTTTTTCAGGAATCAAGGAATGATCCAATACATGAGGGTAAGTTCCCCATTGGAACAAAAGTTCAAGCTGTTTATAGCGACGATGGCGAGTGGTATGTCTGAAAAACTCTCATGTCTCTTGTAATTTGTGATGTATCTATTGTATTCGTTACTTCTTCTTCCCCGTATTTTCGTTGCTTGATTTAGTAAAGTGTTCAGGTATGATGCGACTGTTGTGGCGCATACTCTAAATGGCTATTATGTTTCGTATAATGAGTGGGGTAACAAGGAAGAGGTAATGCTTCTGTTCCCGTTTGTGGTTTTCTATTAAACAAAAACTAATGTTGAGGTTGCCATGTTGTAATATAGGTTGATCCAGATAATGTGAGGGCAATAGAGACCAATGCCCTCTTAGAAGCAGAAAGAATAGCTGAAGCTGCGAAGAACGCTCTCAAAAGAAAGATTGAGCAAGCTGCGAGTTCTGATTATCAGTCCAAAACTCTACCAGCAAAGCTTAAAATTGATCCTAACGATCCTGAGGATGTGGTAAGTGAAAGATTTGATTATTTAAATTTAGGTTGTGTTTGCTTATGAGAGCTTGGTTGTTGTTCTTTGCAGAAAATTGCAAAACGGAAGAAGATACATGCTTTTAAGTCAAAGGCGAGGCAGGAGCAACTGGAGGTTGCACAGAACAAGAAACAGAACGCTTGGCAACAGTTTCAGACGACTAAAGCCAAAACTAAAAAGGTTAAAAAATAATATTCGCAAATTTGGATGGATCTTCTTTCTTTTTCTTGCTCTCTGATTGATTCTGAGATGGGGGTTTGGTTGCATGGTGGCAGGTAGGGTTTTTTACAGGGAGGAAGAAAGAGAGTATATTCAAATCACCAGAGGATCCATTTGGGAAAGTGGGTGTGATTGGAAGTGGGAAAGGTTTGACAGATTTCCAAAAGAGAGAGAAGCATCTTCATCTCAAGTCTGGTAATGATGCTGAGGGTTCTAATGAATGAGAGAAATGATTTTATGTGTTTCTAAAGGATTTTCAGGTACTTACTTTGAGTAGCAATTGTTCCCGTCTCTCGAATAAACCTCTTTAAAACAGAAAGATCTAAAACCCTTCTGTGGATTTTCTGCTCTTTTGTAAGTTGAATCAAAGATTAGCTCTCTTCTTTTTCTATTCGATTGCGCTTTGTTTCGCTGTTAGTTGACAATATAGGGTAGAGCTGACAATCCAATGAACTACAATGCGAATATGTTTTGTTTCCCTGGCCTGCCCAGCCGTCGGGAGATTATATATCCTCTTAGGGTGACATGAACATAACTCTGATGAGTTGAAGAAACTTTTTCTGTCTTATGCAAAATGGACGTTTGCATTAATGATAAAATCTCTGGGGAAACTATGGTATTATTTTTGATTTAAGTACTTAATATATATACGAGAGAATGAATGGTGGATTGTTTGTTTTTTTTTATTACAAACTGAAGTTAAACATGCCAAAGTTGCATGTTCAGTCTGGAGTTAATGGCATACGACATATTTTATTTGAAATTAAGGTTAAAATCCCCGATGCTCCATTTTCTTTGAAAGGCCATGTTGATTTTGATCCATTTTTTTTTTAATTATGTATAGTAGCCACTGAAAAGCCAGAGAAAACAAGGCTATAAGATCTCTCGCACGGTCGAAGAATGAAAACTTACAAAGCAACAATCACACAAGCAGAGGTAAAATTTAAAAACAAAAAGCCTTTGAGCAATAAAATTCTTGTTCGCCGATTCAGAATTCTCAATTTTTTTTTTCTTTCCCCTGTACCCTCTTGGAACACTTTTCATCTCATGCAGAAAAAATAATCATCCATCGCCTTTATGTTTCAGCATCCCAGTATAACGCAACAGACAAACTCTTCACTCGTTGCGGATTGTCTGGTACTTTCCCCACAATCTTTCAGACCTCTTCATCTCAGCCATTAAGCTTTTGAACTTGTGGCTATAATCCACTCCACTGTTTGAATTCAACATTTAATTCAAAGGAAAAAAAAAATCAGATCGGTTAGGATTTAACGCACAAAAGAGAAAAAAAAATGATAATCTTAAAAGGAGTGGGAGAGAAGAACCTGATCCGATCCAATGATGAAATAGCACGGAGAGCACTTCTGATCATGTCTTCATTACGGTCATGCTCTTGCTTCACTGCATCTTGCTTTGGCTTGAAGTTTATTGTTTTTTGCAGTGGTTCCACAAGCGAATCCAGTACTTAAAAAAAAGAAATACATCATACGATAAAAAAGGCATTTATTACCTGATTTGAAACAATGATTTCTGAAAGCTATTTAATTAACATACCAGCTAGCACGGCTGAGGGGCATTTATCCGCTAGTAGTGAGAGTATAAGATGACACAGCATCTTCAGATCGTAATGATCTGCATAAACCAGATACTTATGTTACAATGAAATTACACCATATGTTAATAATTATCATATGAGAGAGACAGAGAGAGTTAGACACACTTACCTTCTAATCCGGATTTGAGGAAAGGAATAATAAAAGAAGACGGATTCAGTTGATCAAGACAGCTATCGAGCAGAGTAAATACACACTCAAACGCTGCTTTCCTCAATTCAAGCCCATCATCTACAACGTGCTTGAATGGCCCTAAATCAACCGTTCTTATTAATTCTTTCTGCAAAAACATATTTTGTCACCTTCCGAGTTATAATGATGTATGACAACAACTGTGTTATGTATCTCACTAATATGCTTCTAAAGAGAGATTACCTTAATAACGGTTTGATCATATAGAAGCGGTAACAATTCAGGGAGGAGTCCTTTTATAAGGTTAGGTTTGTAATGAGCAAAGGTACTCAGGGCTGACACAGCTGCACGCCTCACATGCTGCATAAACCACAACCGGAGAAAAATGTTATGATTCATTAGTCACAGCAAAATCATTTTTGTTATACCAATCGAATGGGTTGACTTTAGTTGACTTACCCTGTCACCATCTTTAATTAGCATGAGGAATGAAGAAATTTCAGGGAAGATGATTTCATCTAATTTCTCAGGCCGTTCCACTACAGAATATTTCACAGCGGTAACAACAGTCGCACGAGTAAAAGCGGCTTGGCTAGTCGTCCTAACCTATAAAGTTCAGAATAAAACACAAACATGAGTGAGTGCAGATAGTTAGTTAGATTGATCTGTATCACTTCTCTAGTTACCTTAAGTGCAGGAACCAGTTTCTCAGGTTCTATCAACGCCATTTTTCCCAAGCATTCAGCAACAACATTCCTCACACCCTCTTCCTCGCTTTCACAGTGGTTAAACAGTAAAGCAAGTATTTTCTCAACACTAGAATTCTGGAAGTCCGCTTTATCAACAGACTGCCTCACGATCACCTGAATAAAAGGAGGAGCAGTATATGAAATCGAATTAAACATGTAATCTGACACTATACTAAAGATATACATAGTTCAGGAAAAACGCACCTCCTTGAGTGAATGAAGAAGAATATATTGTTTTTTCTGTTGATTATCAATCTGGTTCAAGATAAAAGGTAAATAATTGGGTAGATTGCCAACAGCAATGTTTCCAAGAGCATATGAAGCCGCTGACTTTATTTCTTCAAAAGGAGATTGGAAAGACTCAATGACTATTGTTTCAATGCCAGCATGTGCGCTTAGATCTTTCCTTCTCCCAATCTCACCAAGGGACAACAGGGCAAGGTGCTGTTTTGCCTGCACGAGAAAATCCATCACCACAAAATTAGCCTTCAAACAGCTGTAGATCTATAAAGGAAAATAAGCTCGAGCCTAATCCCTAATTGTTCGCACACTAATACAAAATCAGAAAGCTTACTGTATTTGTGCCGCTATCATCTTTAAGTATTTCCATAAGCATTTTAACGGTAGAAGAACAATTCTTATCACCTGCCGCGAGACAAAGAACCGCGACACATTGTGCAATTGAATACAATGCTTGCTTTGGGACACCTCCAGACTGAGGAGAAGGCTTAGCGCAGGAAAGTAATGAGTCCAGTAAGGTGTAGAAACTCGTATTTGCATGATACACCAGAGCTTCAAAGAATCCTTGCAGTGCCTACGACAAAGCGTTAAAGAAATCATTTCCGGTTTGTCTTTGATCTCAGGTAAAGTAGAAAAAAAAAACTCAAACAAAACGTCAAGTTACCAAAAGTGCTTGACCCTGAAGCAATGGGCTTTTAACTAAAGTTAGAGCCTGCGGAAGAACTTTGTTGCGAACCGCCAAACTGATATTTTCACTACAACTCTTTCCAGTCATCAAAGTGCAGCAGAGTTCAAGTGCAAGAGCTGTCATGTGGAGATCCGAAACACTGGAAAAGAAAAATTAAAGTCAATCATCTAATAAAACAACCAATCCCGAAAGGTTTTTTTTAAAAGAACGCAAGGTAAATTCTGGACAGACAGACAGACCTTATCAGAGATGAAAGTTCCACAACAATAACTTCATAAGCATCTGAGCCAATCTTATCTCCGTACGCTGTTACCAAGGTATTCATGGTAATCAGTGTTGCTTGCCTTAGAACCCGATTAGCCTGTTTTACAAAAACATTAATACAATTTGCCCAAGTACCAGATAGTGTATTCAGGGATATTTTCCACTGATTTGGTGGAAAATAGTACATATTTGGTGACAATTAGATATGGTTGTAAAAAGCCATATACCTTTCTTAAGAATCCAGTTAATTCAGCAATCAAATGGACCAAAACACATGACAGATCAATGTGCAGCGGAGAAGTGGCAATTACAGAAAACGCCTGCATGCACCAATAGAATCACAGACATGAGTTAGAAAGTTTGAAAGTAAACATGTCAACAGAAGAACGAGAACAACCTTCACTGCTGTGAGGCGAGTGATTTCGTTTCCCATTCGGTCAACAAGCACAGGAAGGCATGAAGGTAATTCTTTTCTGAGTTCATCGCCAAATGTTGAAATAACGAGACCCATGCAAGTAATAGCACACTCCTTGACCTCCTGTTGAAGCGAAGTGAGAGGTTAAGAAACATAAATAGTACAATACAAACACATCAATTTGCATCCATTATCCAAATTCTGTAATTACTCAAAGACAAATTGAAAGATTTTTTCACAGAAAATTATTCAGATCATGCCACAAACCTGGTCCTGGTCTTGATTTGTCAAGCGAGACATTATCGCATTGTAGATTGGATGAACAAATGGTTTAAAATCAAAGCCCATACTCTGAACCAAATAAGAGAAAATATCAGATGCAAGGGCCTGTGGGTTGGGTATGGGTAAAAGTATGGTTTGAATAACAAAAGCAAACGCTGACACTGTATCTAGAGAACAGAGTGACTCAGCAAGTTAGTACAAAATGTCTCAATGTAATGAGATTCTCACCTGAGTACTTGGACGGACTACTCTGACAAGTTCCCCACAAACCCTTAATGTCTCAGCGGTCACCTTGTAATAGCGTTCTCCAACAGCAGCTAAAACAGGACTGGAGAGAGCCTATATTAACATAAGAGTTGTAAGAGAGTCAAATCAACCCGCATCGGTTGTTTATGTTCATTTTTTGAAGACTGAGGGTTTTGAAGTATATAAACTCAACAACAATCACTGAACATTTTGTTAATATTTCAATGGACTAAAAACCATAAAACGCTTCCAACCTTAATGTAAGGATGAAAAACAGGAGGCGCATGCGATGCCAAGACTAACTTTGTGAAGACAAGAGCTTCAATTTTCAAGTTTGATGTAGAAGATTTATCCTGGAGGCGAAAAAGAGGAAACATGAGCAAATGAACAAAGAACACCACTGAAAGTACATAAATAAATATACTGAATATCCCCACTAACATTAAGAGCTCTTTCAATTCCAGGAACTAGCGAGCCAATATGATCAGCAAGGCAGTCAGGCAAGACGACCACAAGCTCTCTCAAAACAGAGAATGCTCCAACCTGCAGAAGATAAGGAGTTACTAAAATATCAAGTAGGAACCAGACCAAAAGAGAGTTTCATACTTCCGTACCTTTGTCTTCACAGACTTTTCACGCAGTTGCCTATTAATGGATTTCACAATCTTTGACACTTCTTGTTTCAGTAGCCATTTCGGACTGCTTTAAACAAAGTTATACATTTAGTCAGCAGGGATTCATCAGTAACGTGACAGACCATCCATACTGATGGGAGTGAAACGGTGCAGAAAAATTGCCTTGATTCATCAGTGTCAGTTTGACCTTTTGTCACATTTCCTGTTTGGCGTAACAAATCAATGAATGTGTTGAAAACATCCATCTGTAACAACAGTACCTCGGATCAGTAACCATATAGCAATGCAGGATAACTAATTTGTTTATTTTACATACCTTCACATTTTCCTCCCTTTCCTTAAATCTATCAATTAGTTTCGGGCAGGCCTGCACAAGAAGAGACTTATTTCTAAATTTCTCAACAGTGACGACTACAGTAAAATTTCATTCCTAACATTATTAAACACTATAATAATGCCAGATTATCAACCGAAGCAAAAGATGAATTTTTGTGAAAACAAAATGTATAATCCTATCTTCTTGGTCATTAAGAAAAAGATATACCTCTTGATATACTTTAGAGATCATCTCAGAACGAGACACTATTAACCCTGCCAAGCATTTCGCTGCTGCTCTCCTAACTTTCCAGCTGGCATCCTCATCATCCGTGTACTCATTTGCACTCTCGCTGTGAGGGAAAAAGACATATATGACAATGGTGCACTGTAAGTGGATAGGATGGATCCAATGTTTATAGCAGAACTTACTCATCTTCTTCATCTTCAGGAGTCTCATCATCAGTATCTTCATCCATGTTGTCCGTAAAATTCGGGTCATAACTTATATATTCCAAAGTGAGATTTAAAATTTCATCACAATATGGTGAGATGTCTCTTGGACACCGTAACAAGAAACTTTCAAGAGCCTGCAGTTGAATTTCAGAATGGCATATTATCACCGATCATATCACTTTCATTGAAGCTTGATAAATATTTAAATCCCAATTTAATACGACTTAATAAGAGAAAACAGGCTACAAGCACGCCTACGTAATCATCCATTGGACTAAGAAAACAAATATGTACGCCTAGTGACAAAGTAGAATAGGAAATCTCGGGAGACCTGTAAGCTATATTCGCGGAGCTCCTCATCATTTTCTAAAGCGCTGGTGCAGTAACTGATCAATACTGGAACAGTGTTACCAAGATGAGTCCCAAATCGGTATCCGACGGCACGGCTAAAACAAAAGAAAACAAAAAACGCATTAAATACCGTGCACCCATGGCAAGCCTAATAAGAGATATGGACGGTAAACTATGCATCCCACTAATAAATAGGTATAAAACCGCCACTAACAGAAACATATGATAACACTGCAGTAAAACATTGGTAAGAAGTTAAAGACAAATACTACAACCAAAAAAGGATATAAAGGAAGTACCTTATTGCTCCTATCATTTGTATATTGGTGCGTGTATTCTCCGATTTAACATTCTTGTTACTTAGGTTTTTCACAACTTGAACTGTCGCCTTTGCGAGCAAATCATCAGACAGACTGGACGCAAGAGATGCTGAACCCAAAAAAATTGAAACTTAAATGAGAAACCAGATATCCACCATTGAATTAGGAGTTCTACATAAGACTGGGGAGAAAACAAATGGAGCTGAATATATCGTTTGAACCAGCGTTGGTATCACATAAATTGACACCAACAGCTGAAATCCATATTCAAATAGTTAATATTGGGATGAGAAGCTGTCCTATTGACTCAGTTTTGTTAACTTACCAATGCATGTAACAGTCTTCTTCCTGACTGTTGCTTGGTTACAGTCCAATTGCAATAACAGTGTGTTCAGTAGTTTCTCGTGATCATCTGCCATTAAACTTCCGTATTTTTGAACAGCATCACACATGATATCAAGACATTCACACTTAATCCCTGGGCTCATTCCCTTCACAAGCAAGCCAGCGGAAAGTTAGTTACTTGCAAAGCAAGTAGACAGCACACTCGATTTCATAGGGTAAAGAAAAATATTATAAGCATGGATAGTTCTATAGTTTACTAGGAGTTATTAAGGAAGAGCTATTAAATTGTAAAAGCGCCAACAGAACTTTAACGTAAAATAAATTCAATTGTTAGTATCATTGTATCAATCCATCTATTGCGTAGCCTAATTTTTACTTTGAATTGTAATTTTGCTCGCATCTTGAAATTGTCTCAGACGGTCAGACCCTAACTGTGGCATATACAATCGAGAAAACGAATAGGTCTCCCAGAAACGAACCTGGCCACTTATCCCTCCAATCATTTGTGGAGTTAGAGTAACAAGAATAGATGGAGCGAGCGAAGGAGAAACTTGAGCGACAACAGTCCTGAGAGCTATGCTTGCGGTATCACGGTGTTGGTCTTTCCCATGCAGCAATTTATCACACAATTTGTTGGTCATCTCCACAATACGCTCTTCTCCCACCTTCTTCACCAACGGAGCAAGACTGGAGCAAAACAAACACACCAAGGGTCAGAAATGGAAGAGAAATAAAACAAAATCTGTTGTGAGAAGAAAGCTAACCACTTAACAGCCAATCCAGAAACATCACCAGCAACATCATCGAGCTGTTGCAATATGATGCTCGACAATCTCATCTCCAGGTCCAAGTCGAGCTTAAAAGAGTCCTTATTCAACTCATTCAGCAAATCAGAGGTTGCCATATACCTATAATCTTTATCTTTACCAGTCATCTGAACATAAAAAAAAGAATCATAGAAATAAGAAAAGTGAATAGTAATCATCAAAAACGAAGTTGAGTTTAGTTCAAAAGTAGCTGATGAAAGACCTTTTCAATGATTCCAGAGAGTTGTAAGTTCGCCATCTTTGCTTGACCTTATCAAAACCACCCCTCTTCCAACTGCAATCAAACAAGGATCCATCATTCAATTAGACTAACACGCTTAACTCAAAAACCATATCAGCAGAGTAATGCAACTCTAACAAGCTCTCCAAATGATACTCAGAAGAACAAAGGAGAAGCTTAAATCTCTCTCAGCAACAAAACCTAATTGATTTCCCTAATAGAACTGTTGATCAATCGGAGATCGCCAAGAAATTCGATAAATCGAAGTACCTTCACAGGAAAACCCTAAGACTACGACTACTGAGTGCGTATACCAGACTAGTTAGTGCCAGACATCATCAGACTTCTCGATGTCGCACAGAATATATAAATAGAGAAAGAGGAGGAAACCCTAACCAGAGAAGAATAAATCGACGGAGAGAGAGCGGCGGAGACGGGGAACAGAGCACCGAGAGGTTCGATCTTACGGTGGTGAAGTTGCAAAGTAAGTAATTAAAGGATGGAGGAGACAACTGTAATTATTCTTTTCTGTACTCGCGTGAAGCGTTAATTTTCTCCTCTAAAAAGGGTAATTGAAAAGTTACAAATGGGCCGAGTGGAATTAAATGGGCTAGGGCTACTATCTTAGTAATCGAATATAAATGGGCTTTGTTCTAGAAGCTTCTTTACATATCATTAGTTCAAAATGATCTGACACTTAGGCTCCGAATGGGAAAAGCTGATCAGGCGGTGCGGAACTAGCGTATCTAGTGGATCAAGTGGAACAAAAACGGATCAAGCGGATCAAGCGGTGCAAGTATGGATCAAACGGATCTAGTGGTGCAAGTATGGATTAAGCGGAACTAGTGTTGCAAAACATATGTGTGAATGGTAAAAATAGATAAAATATAATCCAAAATATTGTATAAATTTAAAATAATATATATATGTTTAAAATTACTATTTATTTTACATTATTAATTCTTTTTAAAAAAAATTATATAAGTAAAATTATATATTTTACTTGCAAATCTAGCAGTACAAGTGTAGATCAAACATTTCTGACGATTCAAAAAGTATGTTTGAATGATAAAATTAGATAAAAAATCATCCAAAATACTGAATAAATTTAAAATAATTCATATAAAAATTGATATTAGTGTTTATTTCATAAATAAAGTAATTATTTTGTAAAATACTTTATAATGCATAATTTTAGATTCATTAAGCATAATTTATATGTTGTGATTTTGCATAGTTTTAGCTTTGTTATTTCATATATATTCATGCATTAATCTTACATTTATTTGCATTTAGAGTCTATTACATGTTCATTTGCATCTTGTAGGTGTTGGATGAGCTATTTGGAGCTTTGGAGGTGATTAGAACACAAAAGGAGCAAAAATAAACATCAATCGATCGATTCAAATACATGGGAAAACTGGATCGATCGATCCAAGAAAGCCGAGAGAAAACGAGAAAAGTGATCGATCGATCCGAAATCCAGATCGATCGATCGGGACATGGATCGATCGATCCATTTATATGAAAAAATGGATCGATCGATCGGGACAGCCTGTGTCACTTTTTCATGTGCTGGACGAGTTTGGTGGATCAAATGGCCTAACTTTCTCTACCTTTTCTGAAGAGCCAAGTCTACATTTGCCTTGTAAAGGGTCAAAAGGTGTGTGCAAATGGGATAAAGTGGAAGAAACATCAATGAGTGTGTTTTATTTTAGATCTAGATCTTAACTTTGTAACATGGGGGGTGGGTTGTTCTTCACCTATAAATAGAACCCCAAACCCCATGGCAAAACACACCATCTCCTTCTGAGTCTTCTTCTGTCTAATAGAGTCTATCACTTTCATTTTAAGTCTTGTTTTGCATTCTATTTTAAGTTCTTGTTTGAAACAATTGTTCTTAAGTGTTCTTGAAGTTTATGTTATAAAGTCTTGTTTTCTTTAGCTATTCTCTTCATCTACATTCTGATTCTTGTTTTCATATATTATATCATCTTGATTATGCTTCTATCCATCATGGGATTAAGTGTAAACAAGATGATTAGTGAGTAGTCATCCTTAGGATCAATGGGTTAGGTAGATTAATGGGTGGTTAGAAAAGAGTTAAGATGTTCTAATGGTAAAGTACTTAAATTTCTATGCTTACTAAGTGTTCTTAATGCTAGATTGATTTTGGCCATTTTAATCTAGATCCTAAGTGTTTGTAGGGCATCGAAAGTGTTTGCATAATGCTTGAAATAACTTAGTAATGCTCTAGTAAACAAAACGAACGGAAGTTGATGTTTAGATTGCTAGGTGGCTAGTAGACTAAATCTTAATGTATGTTTGAGTGAACAAAACGAACGGAAGTTGATGTTTAGTTCATAATTGCATAAGGGTTTCTACCATCGAAAGTGGATTAACCTATATTGAATGAGTTCTAGGCCTATAGAAAGATATGTTTATTTGAAGTTAGACACCTTGATTTAGAACTACCACCCTGAAATCGATTACCTAAGTACCCATTGGTTCTTCTTTGTTATATTTGTTTTAAAACTCGATTATTTCACATTGTTTCTTGCTACAACAAACCTCATTTGATTGCACTTAGATTAAGCCAAATGATCTGTATTCTTAGTGCTTAGAATCACTAGAGTTTGGATTGACACCTTAAGTACTACAACAACTTAAGGATTAAACTTATCCTACATCAAGTTTTGGCGCCGTTGCCATACTCTAGTTTTGATTTTGACATTAGGATTTGGTCATTACTTGAGACTAAGTCTTATTTTTCATTTTTAAGTTACTAATTCTCTATCTTCATCTCTCTTTGGATGACAGGTGCATGAACTTAAGAAGCAAAGGAACAACTAATCTTGCACCAAGAGTAGACAACATCAAAGCCTTAGAAAGAGAGTTGGGAAGACAGAGAAAAGAAAGAGAAAAGCAAGCCCACTTGCATAGATTGGGGCTGGAGATGGAGAGGAACCAAAACCAACCTGAAGGTGTCTATGGAGTTGATGATCATAGACAACACAACCAAGGAGTCCCTCTTGGAGCTGATCAAGGAGGACCTGGTCAAGGAGCTGCACACCTTAGGCCACAACATCAAATCCGCCAACCACAAGGCATTGGCACCTTTGATAAGCCACATATCCATGGGAGTAGCTTGGGAATTCGTGCACCAGCTGTGGGCAACAACAACTTCGAAATCAAGGCGAGCCTAATCAACATGATAGAAGGAAACAAGTACAATGGTCTGCCCTTGGAGGATCCAATAGATCACTTGCATCACTTCAACAAATATTGTGACACCACAAAGACCAATGGAGTTTCCGAAGATGCATTGAAGCTAAGACTTTTTCCATTCTCACTTGGAGGAAAGGCACACATATGGGAGAAGAACCTCCCAAGTGACTCCATTACCACTTGGGCGGAATGCACAGAAGCTTTCCTTAACAAGTTTTTCTCAAATGCAAGGACTGCCAAGTTACGGAGTGACATCACAGGATTCAAGCAGATGCATCTAGAAAGCTTTGGTGAAGCATGGGACAGATTTAGAGGGTATCAAGCACAATGCCCGCACCACGGCTTCAACAAGACCAACCTACTCAACATATTCTATAGAGGAATCTTACCTACTCATAGAAGCCGCCTAGATACTGCCAGCAATGGTCACTACTTGGGAAGAACTGAAGAAGATGCTTGGGAGCTGGTCGAGAACATGGCTCACAGTGACTCAATATACAATGATGAGTATGATAGGCACAACAGAGGAGGAGCAAATGAAGATGCTTCCACCAAGAAGGAACTAAAAGCCCTACAAGAGAAGATGGACATGCTGCTCAAGGAGAGAAACACTCATGCACAAGTCAACTATGTGGGAAACCAAGGCCAAACCCCAACTCCAATGTTGAATGAAGAAGAGGTGTGCTACATCAATGCCAATGGTGCATGGTACAAGAAAGATACAAACTTTCCTTACCAACCAAGAGACCAAGGAAACTACAGCAACAACCAGCACTACCAAAACAACTACCAGCAAAAACCAGCATACAACAATCAACAAGGAGGATATCAACAAAAGCAAACATACCCACCCGGCTTCAACAACAAAAGCAACCAGTATGCTCAAAACCAAGCCAGCTCATCACAACCACCACAACAAAACACAAGTATGGAGACAATGCTCAAGCAAATACTTGAAACTACCACTTCAACTAAGATGGAGATCAAAGATGAACTGAAGACAATGAATTCACGAATTGAAGGGACTTACAGCGAGCTCAACACCAAAATCAGGAACTTGGAGAATCAGTTCGCTTCTTTCGCCTCCACTTCACAACGTTCTATAGGATCACTCCCTGGAAAATCAGAGCAAAACCCAAAGGAGACAATGCACTCCATCACACTTCGAAGTGGAAGGCAACTACCAAGGAGAGTTCTCCTCAAGGATGATGAGAATCAAGGTGGGGAGGTCGCCATTAATGTTGATGATGAAGTGGTCATTGTAGATGAGAAGACAGATGAGGAGATAATGGAGAAAATAGTGGAAGCCAAAGGAAAAAGAAAGGTGAGAGAGGAGAAACCAGTTGAGAACAAGAATGATGCTGCCACCACCACCAAACCAACTCCATTCATGCCACCTCCTTATGAGCCAAAGTTACCCTTTCCGGGACGATTCAAGAAGCAGCTGCTCGAGAAGTACAAGGCACTCTTTGAGAAACAGATGAGTGAAGTGCAGATCACAATGCCAATCATTGATGCATTTATGCTTGTTCCTCAATATAGCAAATTCTTGAAAGATGTTGTAGCTGAGAAGAAAAAAGAAATGGAGGGCATGACGGTTCTTACTCACGAGTGCAGTGCCATCATCAAGAGATTATCCATACCAAGGAAGCTAGAAGATCCAGGCAGCTTCACCTTGCCATGTGCCATAGGTCCATTGACCTTTGAAAAATGTTTGTGTGACTTGGGAGCAAGTGTAAGCCTGATGCCTCTTTCTGTTGCAAAGAAGCTAGGTTTTACACAATACAAGAAGTGTAGGATATCATTGGTGTTGGCTGATCGCTCTGTGAAGCTCCCCGTAGGAATCTTGGAAGACCTTCCAGTCATGATTGGGGACTATGAGGTTCCTACCGATTTTGTGGTCTTGGAGATGGATGAAGAGCCTAGAGATCCCCTAATTTTTGGAAGACCATTCTTAGCTACTGCTGGAGCCATTGTGAATGTGAAAGATGGCAAGATAGCTCTTCACTTGGGGGAAGGAAACACTCTTCACTTTGACATCAAGGATGTGATGAAGAAACCCACCATTGAAGGGCAGATGTTCTATATTGATGAGATGGAAGCCCTTGCTGATGAGTACCTAGAAGAGTTAGCATTAGAAGACTCCCTACAAAATGCTCTCACCATGAACAAAGAAGCTCAGCTCATTGAAGATGGAGTGAGCTTGGAGTATCAGAAGCTTCTCAATTACCATGAAGAGTTAGTCGATGAAGGCATGTTCCTGGAACTGCCACAAACTGATCAACATGTCGCCTCGGTCGCTGTCCAAGAGGATGATTGGAGTGAACTCAAGGCTCCCAAAGTCGACCTCAAGCCACTCCCTAAGGGGCTCAGGTATGCCTTTCTTGGACCCAACAACACATATCCTGTCATAGTGAGTAGTGAACTAAATGAAATTGAATTGCTTGCACTCTTGAAAGAACTTCGAAAATATAGAAAGGCAATAGGGTACTCACTAGATGATATTAAAGGGATATCACCATCATTGTGCACACATAGGATACATCTTGAAAATGAATCAATGAGTTCAATAGAGCATCAAAGAAGATTGAACCCAAATCTGAAAGAAGTTGTTAAGAAAGAGATTATCAAACTTTTGGATGCTGATGTTATATATCCTATCTCAGACAGTAATTGGGTATCCCCTGTGCATGTAGTCCCAAAGAAAGGTGGTATTACTGTGGTTAAAAATGAAAATGATGAATTAATACCCACTAGAACTGTAACAGGCCATAGGATGTGTATTGATTATAGAAAACTTAACTCAGCCTCTAGGAAGGATCACTTTCCATTGCCATTCATTGATCAAATGCTTGAGAGGCTTGCAAACCATCCATATTATTGCTTTCTTGATGGGTATTCAGGGTTCTTCCAAATCCCAATACATCCCAATGATCAAGAGAAGACAACTTTCACATGCCCCTATGGTACCTTTGCCTATCGAAGGATGCCATTTGGGTTATGTAATGCTCCAGCAACCTTTCAAAGGTGCATGATGTCTATCTTCTCAGATCTCATTGAGGATGTAGTGGAGGTTTTCATGGATGATTTCTCTGTCTACGGATCCTCTTTTTCTGCTTGTTTGTCAAATTTGTGCAGGGTCCTAGAGAGATGTGAAGATACCAACCTCGTGCTTAATTGGGAGAAGTGCCACTTCATGGTTAAAGAAGGGATTGTACTTGGGCACAAGATTTCAGAGAAAGGCATTGAAGTGGATCAGGCGAAGATAGAGGTGATGGTGAAGTTAGCTCCACCAAAAACAGTTAAAGACGTTAGAAGCTTCCTTGGCCATGCTGGTTTCTATAGAAGGTTCATCAAAGACTTCTCCAAAATAGCTAGACCACTGACCAAGCTGCTGTGCAAGGAGATCATCTTCCACTTCGATGAAGAATGCCTAGAAGCCTTTAAAAGACTGAAGGAGGAGCTCATTAGTGCCCCAATAGTTCAACCACCAGATTGGAGTCTACCCTTTGAGGTCATGTGCGACGCTAGTGACTTTGCTGTGGGGGCAGTCTTGGGGCAGAAGAAAGATAGGAAGACACATGTGATCTACTATGCTAGTAGAACACTTGATGATGCCCAAACGAAGTATGCCACAACTGAGAAGGAGCTGTTGGCAATTGTCTATGCCTTCGAGAAGTTCAGGAGCTACCTGGTGGGGTCTAAGGTCATTGTCTACACTGACCATGCTGCACTACGACACCTACTTGCCAAGAAAGACGCCAAGCCAAGGCTGCTGAGATGGATATTGTTACTACAAGAGTTTGATCTCGAAATCAAGGACAAACCAGGAGTGGAGAATGGTGTAGCTGATCACCTTTCAAGATTAAGAGTGGAGTGTGGGATTCCTATTGATGAGGGACTTCCTGAAGAACAAATTATGGCTATAGGAGCAGTGGTCACAGCCTGTGAGACTGGAAAGAAGCTTGAAGAAATGAAGGCAATTGATGAGACAGGCCCATGGTATGCCGATCTAGTGAACTACTTGGCATGTGGAAGGGAACCATTGAACCTGACGGGCTATGCACGAAAGAAGTTTTTCAAAGATGTCAAGAGATACTACTGGGACGAGCCTTACCTCTACACTCTTTGCAAGGATCAGATCTATAGAAGAGTAATAGCTGAAGAGGAGGTGGAAGGAATCCTCACACACTGCCATGGATCATCCTATGGAGGCCACTTTGCAACCTTCAAGACTGTCTCCAAGGTGCTACAAGCAGGATTTTGGTGGCCCCATATGTTCAAAGACACACAAGAGTTTGTGTCAAGGTGTGACCCATGCCAAAGGAGAGGGAACATAACCAAGAGAAATGAGATGCCTCAAAATCCTATTTTGGAAGTGGAAGTGTTCGATGTGTGGGGCATTGACTTCATGGGACCATTTCCATCATCATATGGTAATGAATACATCCTTGTTGCTGTGGATTATGTGTCCAAATGGGTGGAAGCTATAGCCAGCCCAACCAATGATGCCAAGGTTGTCCTCAAGATGTTCAAAACCATTATCTTCCCAAGATTTGGAGTCCCGAGAGTCGTAATCAGTGATGGAGGCACCCACTTCATCAACAAACTTTTTGACAACCTTCTCAAGAAGAATGGTGTAAAGCACAAGGTGGCAACTGCCTATCATCCCCAAACAAGTGGCCAAGTTGAGATTTCCAACAGGGAGATCAAGTCCATTCTGGAGAAGACTGTGGGGATAACAAGGAAGGATTGGTCTAGCAAGCTTGATGATGCACTTTGGGCCTATAGGACTGCTTACAAGACACCCTTGGGGACCACTCCCTTCAATCTTGTCTATGGGAAAGCTTGTCATTTGCCAGTGGAGCTTGAGTACAAGGCATTATGGGCTGTTAAGATGCTGAACTTCGACATCAAAAGCGCCAAAGAGAAAAGACTTTTCCAACTCCATGAGCTTGATGAGATTCGACTTGATGCCTTTGAGAACTCGAGGATTTACAAAGAAAAGACCAAGGCATTCCATGACAAGAAGATACTGAAGAGGGAGTTCAACATTGGAGATCAAGTGTTGCTCTTCAACTCTAGATTGAAGCTGTTCCCTGGAAAACTTAAGTCAAGATGGTCTGGCCCTTTCAAGATCAAAGAAGTGAGGCCATATGGAGCAATTGTGCTTTGGAACAAGACTGGTGGAGACTTTACAGTGAATGGACAAAGAGTCAAGCTGTACATGGCGGCCACACCAGAGGAGGGAGGAACTTCAATTCCACTTTCCGATCCTAAACCAGCCTGATCCAAAGAAAAAGGAAGTCAAGCTAGAGACTTAAAACAAGCTCACTTGGGAGGAACTCCCATGTCTATCCCTATATATATATTTGTTTTATTTGTGTGGTTTTCTTTTGTGTGTTTAATAAGTGTGTTTGATATTTATTTTTAGATGACTCTCCATATCAAGGAAGAAGGATGTCCACTAAATCAAAGAAGAAAGCTACCATCCACCAAAGCAACAAATGTTAGAATTATCCAGCTCCTTCCAGCAACTCCAATTAGCTAAGTGTCTCTCCAACTATTGTAAATATATAGCTTTCATGTTTATTTCTTCTAGTCCTCTTCTTTCACATTGCTCTCACACAAGAGACTGTGTGAAGTAAGTGTGGGGGGAGAGTTTACCTATTCATTAACTATTTCCATAAAAAAAAACACATAAAAATTAAAAAATTAAAAAAAAAAATATATATATATTTGCATTTAGATTGCATTCATGCATTGGGAGCTTACCTTACGAGGAATACAAACCTTGAAACTCTTCTTGAAACTTGTTTTTGTGTGAGATTTGACATTCTTCTTGAAACCAACTCCAAATGAACTTAAAGCTAAATGAACTTAATCTTTCTTGCTTATGGGTACTTGTATACTTGATCATGGATCATAAACATTTGGGTTTGATTTTATCCTTCTACCATTCTTAGACAACCCAAATGGCACCTCCTCACCCTTAAAACCCTTACCATTCTTTGAAGCCTAATCATATTTGTTGAGTGAGGTCTCTTTTGATAGCTTGTCATGTGCAAAAACTTGAGAGTATTAGAGGCGACATTGGTTGTTCTTATGTTGGGCTAGCTATAAAAACCTCTTGAGAGCTAGCAATTAGGTTGGGAAGTTTGGTATTGTTTTACAAAAATCTATCTTGGGTATAAAAGGGGTATGATAAGTGAAAGAGATGAACCAAAAGAGAGAAAAGAAAAGAATGAACAAAAGAAAAAGAAAATCAGTCTCTAGTTGGTTCAAAAGAAAAAGATAAGAAAGAGTTCACTGGATGAGTAAAGAGAGTGATCTTAACATCTTTGGGATGAATTAATTTCGAAAATTAACACCAAGAAAAAAAGGGTAGAGTTGAAGATCATCTAGGAAAAAGGGAAGAATAAGAACAATCAATGTATGCATAAGTTGTCTCTTTTCTTAGATTGATTTTGCATAATGATCATGCTCCTACTTTTGAGTGTAAGCCACTAAAAAGAAATGTGTTTGAACCCCTCTTACATGCTCATTAAACCATTTCACTTACCAAGCCAAATGATCGAGATCAAGTTTCCATTTGCAAGAATTCACCTTGTTAGCTTATGCTTAATTGAATGTGAGAGTTGGTTGTGAAGTAATGTCGATTGAGGATCCGTAAACTTGTGTAAAGCTATGAGTTCAGGAAATGTATACCTCGGTTCTTAGCTCCCATTTTCATTATCTCTCCCTTTGATCTTAATTAAAATTACTTGAGGACAAGTAAAGGACTAGTGTGGGGGAGTTGATATGTTGTGATTTTGCATAGTTTTAGCTTTGTTATTTCATATATATTCATGCATTAATCTTACATTTATTTGCATTTAGAGTCTATTACATGTTCATTTGCATCTTGTAGGTGTTGGATGAGCTATTTGGAGCTTTGGAGGTGATTAGAACACAAAAGGAGCAAAAATAAACATCAATCGATCGATTCAAATACATGGGAAAACTGGATCGATCGATCCAAGAAAGCCGAGAGAAAACGAGAAAAGTGATCGATCGATCCGAAATCCAGATCGATCGATCGGGACATGGATCGATCGATCCATTTATATGAAAAAATGGATCGATCGATCGGGACAGCCTGTGTCACTTTTTCATGTGCTGGACGAGTTTGGTGGATCAAATGGCCTAACTTTCTCTACCTTTTCTGAAGAGCCAAGTCTACATTTGCCTTGTAAAGGGTCAAAAGGTGTGTGCAAATGGGATAAAGTGGAAGAAACATCAATGAGTGTGTTTTATTTTAGATCTAGATCTTAACTTTGTAACATGGGGGGTGGGTTGTTCTTCACCTATAAATAGAACCCCAAACCCCATGGCAAAACACACCATCTCCTTCTGAGTCTTCTTCTGTCTAATAGAGTTTATCACTTTCATTTCAAGTCTTGTTTTGCATTCTATTTTGAGTTCTTATAATTGTTCTTATTATTCTTAAGTGTTCTTGAAGTTTATGTTATAAAGTCTTGTTTCCTTTAGCTATTCTCTTCATCTACATTCTGATTCTTGTTTTCATATATTATATCATCTTGATTATGCTTCTATCCATCATGGGATTAAGTGTAAACAAGATGATTAGTGAGTAGTCATCCTTAGGATCAATGGGTTAGGTAGATTAATGGGTGGTTAGAAAAGAGTTAAGATGTTCTAATGGTAAAGTACTTAAATTTCTATGCTTACTAAGTGTTCTTAATGCTAGATTGATTTTGGCCATTTTAATCTAGATCCTAAGTGTTTGTAGGGCATCGAAAGTGTTTGCATAATGCTTGAAATAACTTAGTAATGCTCTAGTAAACAAAACGAACGGAAGTTGATGTTTAGATTGCTAGGTGGCTAGTAGACTAAATCTTAATGTATGTTTGAGTGAACAAAACGAACGGAAGTTGATGTTTAGTTCATAATTGCATAAGGGTTTCTACCATCGAAAGTGGATTAACCTATATTGAATGAGTTCTAGGCCTATAGAAAGATATGTTTATTTGAAGTTAGACACCTTGATTTAGAACTACCACCCTGAAATCAATTACCTAAGTACCCATTGGTTCTTCTTTGTTATATTTGTTTTAAAACTCGATTATTTCACATTGTTTCTTGCTACAACAAACCTCATTTGATTGCACTTAGATTAAGCCAAATGATCTGTATTCTTAGTGCTTAGAATCACTAGAGTTTGGATTGACACCTTAAGTACTACAACAACTTAAGGATTAAACTTATCCTACATCATATATTGTAATAATGAATTTGAAAATAATATAATAATTTTTTAAGTTCATATTTATATGTTTTGTTTAAATTTATAGTTTTTTATTTTTTATTATGTAGTATGAAAATAAATTAGATTATATTAAAAATAGAAAAATAAGTATACTAAATTTAATAGATCAATTAAAACTGAATCATAAGAAAAAGTTCAATGTGATTATATATATTGGTTTGGTTAATAAACATATTTTCACAAAATTATATCTTTAAAAAAATAACTGAGCCATCGTGTATCTATTTGGACCACTCCAACTTTCTAGTAATATCACTGTTCATAGTGGATCATGAATATTGTTCATGATTTTGAACCACTAGCGGTTCATATGTTTTTTTATTTTATTTTTTGGTATGAACCACTTTCTAACATCTAAGTGATGAATGGAAGAAGCAAAGCAGTTCCTCCACCATAGCATAAGAACCACCATTTGTCCTACTCTACATTCACAGCCTAAGGTTTCGAATGGTGTAGCGGGAGAAGTGCAGATCTCACGCACATGCATATTCTCCTGCATTTAACTTACCATTCAATATTTTTTTGTTTTAAATTACAAAAAGCGGGAGATCTACATACAGTTCATATTTTTGTCTTTTTGTAAAAATAGTAGGAAATATGCATGCAGTTCATAGCTCTATACATGTGGAGATGTATTAAACTGTTTGATCTGACTTTCTCCTTCATGATATGTTTGATCGGCATATAAATCTCTTATTATTTTCACAAAAAGACAAAAATGTGAATTGCATGCAAATCTTCCGCTTTCTGCAATTTAAAACAAGAAAATGTTTAATGGTAAATTAAATGCAGGAAATCTGCATCTGCAGGAAATCTCATTCGAACTCTTGTATACATTTGGAGCTCTTAATCCATTTTTTTACCAATAAATGATTTTATTACAAATTTTAATTTCAAAATATATGTAATAGCTTTTACAAATACAATATAGTTTATTCTATTTTACTGACAATTTTAAAAATATAAAAATTATCATTGTATACTTATTTCTCTTTTATTTTCTTAATATAACTTTTACAAGTATTTAAATTATTATATTTATATAATGTGTTTCTTAATTATAATATGTACTATACAAATGCATAATAATATAGTTTATATATGTATAATAATGGAAAACAATTATATATTATAAAATTTTAATGTTTTTATATTTTAATTTTAAATTTGCAGTAACAGAGTTTTAGTATAATATTTGTTGTTATTTATGTATTTTATTTATATATTATGTGTTTCAGTATATTTTTTGTATTTTATTATTTAAACATATATATGTTTTATCTGAACTTTTATTACCATTTAAAATTATAATAATTATTTGATCTTTTTGATTTTTATTTTTCTTACTTGATATGCATCTCTCCTGTTTGATCTGCTTGAGATGTATTTGTTACGCTTGATCTGCTTGATCCACTGGATCTGCATCGCTTGAATTGTTTTTAACATTCAGGACCTAAGAGCATGTCTAATGGAAATTTCTACTCTTGCAAATCTAAATATATATATATATATATATATATATATATATATTTATATTAATATTTAATTATAGAGTTTTTAGAATTATGAGAACCCAACCGAGTAAATATTAATATAAATACATACATATATATATATATGTATTTTTGGATACTTAAGAGTAGAAATCTCCTTTAAAATTGCTCTAAGTCCAAGGTTTTGTGTTACAGTATACGAATCTATATAATAAATATTTTAGATTATTATATTTCTCTCTCACTTAAAAAGTTTCATATTAATATTTTTCTATTATATAAAAAAATATCATTTTAAAATTTGAATGGAAAATTATATTTATTTTCAGCTTAAATATTATTGATAGAAAGATGTAATTAACAATCATAAGTATATTCTAATATTTTTTAATATATATGAAAATGTCAAAATAATATTTTTTATAAAACAGAACAGTAAATTTTACAGAAAATATCGGTGCTATTCACCTCTAGTTAGACTTTGTTGTACTAGCATCTTAAAATAAAGTTTGTGAAGACGTGTCTCAACATGCAAACGTCAAATCATTGTTTCTTTACCACAACAACAACACATCATTTTTGGAATGAAGTTTACTGAGTGGCTCCGAATGGAAAAAACAGATCAAACGTTACGGATTAGACGAATCAAGCGAATCAAGTGAAACAAAAATGAATCAAGCGAATCTAGTGGTACAAGAGTGGTTCGAATGGATCTAGCCGTTCAAGATATATTCTTGAATGGTAAAAGTGGATAAAAACAGTCCAAAATATTGTACATTTTTATATATAATTATTTAAAATTATTTAAACAATTATTTTTTTATAAATTAAGTTATAAATCTAAAACTATATATTGTTATTTTAAAACATAAAATAAATATAAAGAAAATTTTGATGACTAAAACCGTTAATATAAAATATCTAATATCTAATTTCAAATGTTTATATTGTATAACATTTTAAAAAAAAAATAATCAACAACAATTAAAACTGTTAAACTAGATAAGAAAAATATTGTAAAAACTATATAAAACATAAAACTATATAATAGGATTAGCTTGTTGACAGAAAAAAACTTGACAGACCATCCAAAAGTGGACAGACCATCCAAAGCACTTCAAATAGGGAGTATTTATACTGTTTATAGCAGATCAAAAATTTACTTCACATTTGCTTCCTAATTTGGAATGCTTGTGGATCAATATTTTATAATATTATTTTGAAAGTTGTTCGTACACATTTGTATTGTTTTGGTGAATGGCAACTTGAGAGTGTATGCTCCACACAAGCAGATGAATCACTATAATTTCTGCTTCCCATTCAAAACCTGACCCAACAAGTAATAGGAACTATGTGCAAGGAGTATACAATAGTGACGAAAAAAAGAACAAGAAAGATAAAATGTTTACATTTAATATTCAATAAATAAAAGCATGTGATTTCACAAGTAACAGAACATCCTATTGAAATCTAATCCCTTGTGATGCATGACATGATATCGATTCCATGTCTTCTTTTTCAGTCATGCCAAGAATTCTCAGCACAAAGAAAAAGAAAGATTTTTAATAAATGAGATCACTCGTGACAACACCAACCAAGCATTTACTCAACCTAATACGTCACACACAACAAGACTTGACTTGCACTCGTCAGGACGATTTTCAACCCTTGATGGAAACGATAATTTATTTATTGCTTCCTTTGTTTTCCGTGCAATAGAAATTTAATTTTTATGATGAGGATATAAGAAAGTGTAAAGTATTATTGTTGAAAAACATAAAATCAAAACAAAAACATAAAATCAAAAAGAAGACAAGCTCAATACTATTTTAAAAATATTATTAGCCATGTATATATAGTATGATAGAGTACCTCCATTGGAAGGCACTTAGGGCATCTCCATCAATCAACCTCTTATGCGGTTCAAGTTTTTTATTTTTTTATTATTAATTTTTTTCTTTTTTCTTTGAAAAAAAAAAACAGACTTATCGCGGGCCGCCACGTGTCGTGGGGCCCACGCTACAGTGATGATATAGGTTTATGGTGGGGAGCTTTTAGGATGCAGGTTCATAAAAATAATAATTTTATATTCTTTTTTTTGTTGGGAAGTGTGTGAACCCCCCCCATTGAACCTTCAATGGGGTGACTTTAGAGGGTTCCTTAGCAAAAAGTGGTGGTGGGCTCCACCATTTTTGTTAAGGACCACTCCTAAAAATCCTTATTTAAGGACCGCTCCTTACACTGTTTTGTGGGTCCCACTGACACATGGCGGTTCATGAATGGTTGATTTTTAATTTTTTTTCTTTTTTTTAAATGGAAAAAAATGTTAAAGACCCCATAAGGATCCTTAACTGACGGAAATGCTCTTATCAACTTCTAATAGGCGTTGTGCTAATGCATGCCCTTTCTCTGAAACTGCCTTTAATAAGTTTTCCATAGTCTAATGATTTGAAAAACTAATAACAGTGAAAATCCCAATTCGTTGATCAGATTGCTATTTAAGAAAATACCTTGATAAACATATGTTTTTAAAGGGTAAAGCTAGCTAAACAATGATTAATTAACAAACCAACAAAGAGTTAAACATTAACCATTAAGGTAGTTAATTAAGAAGTCCCAAGAGAACACACATGGACCACAATCTTAACTTAAACTAAGGAACAGAAGCAAGATTTTCAATTAGGAGCTTTATTGATGTCGTTATTACCAGCAGAAAGCTCGACATTTTTGTTATTATTAACGTTGTTGCTCATCTTGGATAGATTGTGTTTGTTGTTATGTATCCAAACTTTAAGAACTCTTCTCCTAACTCCAATCTCTTGACAAAACTGTTGAACAACAGTTTCCTCTTGTCTCTGCATCTTCCAACCAATTCTCTCCGCAAAACTCAGCATCTTCTCCTTCTGCTCTTGACTAAACTTTGTCCTATACCTTTTCTTTTGATTATGTCCGGCGTAACTGAACGGTACTGCTGGAGGTGGTGGTGGCTGTATGAATGCTCCACCGTCTTCCTCCATATGATCTTCTGACTCTGAGTTTGATCCAGCTATTGGCTGTGGTAATGGTGATTTTATCATCTTGTGGTGGTGGTGAGGGAACATGAGTTTTCTCTGAGATGGTTGTTGTTGGTGGTGGTGGTAAGGGGAGAAGAAGCTTTTTTCTTCACCTTCTATTTCTCTTCTATGGAAGTTTCTATGGCAGTTACAAGCTGAGCAAGTGAGAGCTTCAATGGAACCTTCTTCACCACTTGGCATAAACTCTCCACAACCATCAATAGCATTGCCTCCCAAGGAAGCTGCATGATTCTTCTGACATTCCTTGTACTTGATCACCACATGCTTCTCTTTTTTGATGTTGTTGTTGAGCATGATATTGTAACCCACATGATGATGATGAGGAGGAGGATCGTGATTTTTGTCAAGGCCATTACCATTTGAGGGGACTATTGGTGGGTTTGGAGCAGTATAATTGGCGGGATGATGTTGAATCATGTGTCCATGAGGACCATAACTATTACCATAAGCAGTGCTTATTGGTATAGGCATGTCATGATCTTCTTTACTTGGAACTTCCATTCTTCTGATAGCTTTTCTGCAGATCACAATTAATTAGTACTCTTTGTATTGGGATTTGCAAAGTGTTTCTTGGTTTGAGGACAAAGAAACTAGTTAAAAACAAAGAGTAAAAATAATTAATGAGTAAGATCAAATGATTAAGCTACAAAAAGGCAAGAGCTTTCTTCACTACTCATTAAGCCCATTTTAAAATATTTTTTCCCAAAACAAACAAAAAAAAACCCTAATTCTGGAAGGTCCAAAAAGATAGAGAACAAAACGAAAAATACAAAAGAAAATATATGACTTTATTGCAAGCATGCTCAAGCAAAAGCTGACATACCCACTTGAAAAAAAAGTCTTAGTTCAAGTGAGAGGTTGATGATAAAAGACACTAACCTAACAAATATTGTATCATCAAAACTCTTATACATATTTAAATCTAACGACAATTTGAGATAGAGAGATTGAAGAAAGAAAACATATACCCTTGCAACCAGCACGTCCGTAGCTTTCTCTCGATATGCTTCTGAAAAGCAATATTATTTGTCTTCAGGATAATCAGGAAGAAATATATAAACCACAGTGATTTGAGAATTATTGGCAGATGAGAAGCTTAGAGATTTACTTTAGGGTTTGTAAAAGTGAAAGAAGACAATGGGAGAGAGCGAAAGAGAGAAGTGCAGGTGGGTTTTGGATGTGAAGGCACTCCCTTAAGCTAAGGGGTTAGAGTATTAGTAGTGAAAGCCGAACAGCCTAAAAAGCAAGAGAGAGAGAGAGATCATTTTCACTGAACTACAGTTTTTTTACTCTCACTTCTACAAACAAAGAGAAAAAAAACATCATTAATGAATTACATCACTTTGACCTGGCTTTCATATTTAATAAAAGGGATATTCAGGATTTTTTTTTTTAAAAGATCCTTAATTTACACACAGATTTTAAAATTGTCTTTGTGTTTGTTTGCTTTTTCTATTGTATTATGCGGGTGAATGTGTTAAACCAAAGTCTCCTAATTAAGCAAACAGAAGGTAGTATTACAACAAATAATTATAGCAAATATCAATAAGCTATGTTTAAAAGTTAGTAACTTAGTACTTAAGAGAATAAATGATTTAAAATATCTATAGTTAATAAAAGAATTTCAAGTTCATCCCCAGACAAATTATCAAGAGCGGGGAAAAAAGAGAATCAAAGGCTATGGGAGATTGCTTGGCTTGCACTATCAGACATCAAATACAACAGAGTCCAAACGTGTCATATAATTAGTGGCAAGAGTATTGAAGCAGGTAGACAAACAGAAAGTCACAATAAAATAGAATATCTCATCTTGGTTTTAAATTACATACTGCAAAAATATTGGTATCAAATATCAATACTAGTTACAACAATTAGTGAAAAAGAAAACAATTTAATTGCCGTTTTGTTTTGTCAGTTTTCAAAAAATCAGTGTTCAAAAAATCACCCAAATCGGGTAGTCGGCTGGCTAGGCGGGTTGGCTGCTTTAACCGATGCGACTCAGGTTAAGTCATTCTGGAAAACCGGTTAATCAGTTTAGGCTGAACTAAAATGGCATCAAACATTCTGTTTTTTCAAATCTTTAAAATTGTTAGCAAAACAAAAATATATGTTTGATCAAAAAAAAAGAAAAAAAAAAGGAAATACATATGCATGTGGTTGATAAAAAAAAAGATTTAGCTTCTGGTTGTCAGAACAAAAAAGAAGCAAACATGTAGAAATTAGTTCCTAATAGATGCACACTTAAACAACAATATAATCGCGTATCTTGGAGTTAATTTAGGGCATTATAACATAAGAACCATACATTGTTCATTTACTCAAAATCACATCGATAATTATCTTTCGGCATTAAATAAGTCACGTATGATATTAGCTTCCAGAGGTTGTCATGTCATGCACGTAAATTTATATCATTCACTTGAAGTTACTATTAATTTTGGTCCTACAATAAATGTGCACTCATAAATGACTGTGATCTTCGGTGTCAGGGTATGCAAAAATACTCAAAATACAAAGGACTGTAAAGAGAACTTCTTTGCTTAAATTCCAGACTTACTGTTGTTCTTGGTCTTTTATCAATACTAATCTCTAATCCTACAAAACACGCTTAAGGAATCCACTTAATTTTTTCTACAGTTCTTTAATATCAACCAAATTTAAATGTTATTACTGTTAGTCAATTGTATCGGCTGATTCGGTCAGCTTTAATAGAAACATACTTAATGCTACAAAGTGGACAGTCCAAAAAGCGTACCGCACTTAGTAAAATTGATTTCATTTAAGAAGATAAGAAAATTGTCTCTGCTTCTTGGCGAGTAATGCTTTTACATGCTTTTATGTGTGTAGATATAACTATTATGTTCCATAAACTTCGTTTGTAAGCTGGTGACCATTCAAGTCTAAGAGTATGTACATTAGTGAATCCCTTTTTGGGATTCAAGTGGGTAATTTTTTAATATTAAATTTTCTTTTTCTATTTGATTTTTTTTTTTTTAAAATTGAATCAATCGTGGGCCGCCATGTGTCGTGGGACCCACGAAATAGTGATGAACTCACCAAAATGAAGTTCACCCGAAAGAGTTCAAGAGAGACAGTTTCATGAGTCTATGATTATTTTAATAATTTTTTTTTTGGTAAATATGTGAACTTTTGCTATAAACCTTTGATGTAGATGCTCTAAAGAAACTTGTGCAGTTCACTTTCTTCTTTTATCAACTTAAATGAAGATACTTTTATCTTCTTTTATCAACTTAAATGAAGATACTTTTATCTTCTTTTCTTTTTGTACCATACTGTGGCAGTTTTTTTTAATCTCCTTATGTAAAATATCTCGTAATAGTCATGGTGATACCCGGACGAGCTAGCTCAACTGGTAACATCTCAGACTTCAGTCTGGAAGATCACGAGTTCGAGTCTCGGACGGGGAGGAGTGTCCAAGGCCCTTAAGAAGGATACAAACAAAGGCTGACTCCGGGTCTAAGGGGGAATAAGGCCGAAGGCCCGAACCCATCCTGGTTAACAAAAAAAAAAAAGTCATGGTGATATTTGTGAACTCTCGCCCATACTATGAATTTAGTGACACGTTAAGTGATTTTGATTCGAGGTAAGAAAAATAAAAGTAACTATAATGGACCACAAGAATAAATGACGTTAGGTTTGATGGTCCAGAAATTAGATCACAATTTTCAAGATGGTCAGGTCTTTCGTATTTATTCAGCTTCCTATATTTATATGTTTACAATTTTGCAAAAAAAGAAAAGATAAGTATATGTAAAAGAAAACAGAGGGGGAAGATGATGGTGCTCGAGAATTTAAAAACTTAAAATCTTAAAATGTTAAAATTATTTTATACTAAACTCGATCTCAATCTCTAATATGTATCCAAAATACACTAAATATTATTGAATATCTAAATAGTTATCTATAGCATGAATAATTAATTCAAATACTTATTCTAATATATATATATATATTATATATATATATATAATATAGATATATGGTCAATACTAAACATCTTATGTTTTGACAATTGTATTTGAAGTTCAATTATGAAAAAGTTTTCTTTTGAAGTTTAGACAATTATGCTTTTTTTTCTTTCAAAATATTCCTTTTTACGTTTATAGAGTTCGTAGTTGTTAATTTAAATTATATAAGTTCAATATATATGATTATTGTTCTTACAAAGCTTTGGTTTGCGAGAAATCATGATATATCTGATGTTGTCACATAAAGTTCAAGAACGAGTTTCGTATAGTTGATTGTCGAGTCTCCCAAAGATATTTTGAGCGAAAACAATATAGCTTGAAGAATCCACATACAAAAAATTATTGGAAGATTGAAGATATATTGAATTTAATCAAGTACAAATTAATAATTTTGGAATTGATAACCCGATTAATATTCGAAACTAAAACTGTTATGGGTTCAAACGAATCTTAAACATGTAACTAAACATGAACCGAACTCGACTAGACCTGAACCGAAGCCGACCTAAACTTTTATAATATTATAATACCAAACTGGAATGATAATTTAGCTTAAAATACAAACAAAAGAAAACTCAAAATTTCATAAACATTAATTAGTTCATTTTTACCCATTTATTCGCCAACTTCATAGGTTTTCCATTTTCCTCAAAGTAAACTCCATCATTTTTATCAATCCATGCGATTAATCCTTTATCACATGGAGGTTTTGAAAAGTCTGCTCTCAGTGCAGTACTATATTGAGCCGCTCCAACTCCTTTATTCAGCAGACATATCCATGATTTTTCTTTGCCCCCACCGGCGTTATATCTGAATCTCTTATTATATTTTAAAGGGTCGACGATCTATTTCCCCACGAGAACTATCGTATAGCACCAAATGTCTCCCAAAGTATGACCTCGTTCTATTTATCCCCGAAAATAAAGTTCAAAATCTATTTCTCCATGAATCTTGGTTTGCTCTCGATTTCTGAAAACCGAATTAAAAATCTCGGTTCTCGTATACTAAACCAAACAAAAGTAAACCAAAACCAAATAATACCCGACCAAACATAAAATATGGGGCAGAACTAAAACCCGACTTAAGAACCCATCCCCCCCCCAATTTAAAAGACCCGAGATAATAAAATCCCCAAATTGATATCAAGAACCCTAAATCTGTTTTTGTCTGCGATTGAAACTTGGAGAAGAAAATGTCAGGGGCTTCGAGTAATACGTCTGGAGCATCGAATGGAGGGAATTCTTCTCGTCGCCGTGGTGGAATCATCACGGGAATTCCAAAGAGATGCTGGTGTGGTGATGAAATTGTTCCGTTGATGTCCAAATTGGATCGGAACCCTTACCGAAGGTACTTTCGATGTGCTCATGCTGCAAAAAAAAAGGTAATTTCGAATTGTGTTTTGTTCTGTAATTATTAAATTGTTGTTTGGTTTGAAAACGAATTTACTAAGTAAGGTTATTGTTTGTTGTATGTTGAAAATGATGTTCTAGCTTGAGAATGATAATCACATCTTCAAATGGATTGATGAGGCACTAATTAATGAGGTTGAGACACTTGAATTCACTACAAGAAAACTCGTCCATTACTAGGGCAGGTTTTCCTCGTTAGTTCCTAGTAAATGGCCTTTTACTAGGAACTTACGAGGAAACGCGTTTCGTCGAAACACGTTCATCGTAAAGTCTTTTTCCTCGTAAAGTCATAGTAACCATTTTCCTCATAATTTCCTAGTAACCACTTTCCTCGTAATTTCCTAGTAACCACTTTCCTCGTAATTTCCTAGTAACCACTTTCCTCGTAATTTCCTAGTAATGCTTTACTAGGAATTTACTTCGAAATGTTTTTCCACTTTCCTCGTAATTTCCTAGTAATGCTTTACTAGGAATTTGCTTTGAAATATTTTTCCCTATTAAAAAAAATAATTAAAATAAATATAAATAATATATTTAAAAAAATTAAAGAATCCAAATTATAAATAAAAAAGAAATAACAAAATATTTTATAAATAACTAAATATTTAAGTTTTAAATTCATATACAATTAAAGAGAAAAAAAAAACTAAACTACGGATGTTGCTCGTTAAATTGACGAACGAAGTCGTCATCCCGGCTCGAGAACTAGTATCATTAATATACTAGTATCATTTAAAAAAAAACAGTTAAAAAAGTTAAATCAACCTAATCTAAATTCCCTAAACTAACCACCTAATCTAAATTCCCTAATCGAACCACCTAATCTAAATTCCCTAAACTAACCACCTAATCTAAATTCCCTAATCTAACCACCTAATCTAAATTCTCTAATCTAACCACCTAAGTAGGAAATAGAGAGAACCTTAAGAGAATTCAGAGAGAAGCTTACTACAAATGAGAAATCGGATTGCTCGAGTTTATATAAGGAATTTTGTTTCCTCGTAAGGCCCTAGTAACATTACTAGGCCTTTACGAGGAAATAGCTATGCCCGTGTTTTTATTTCCTCGTAAAGTCCTAGTAATACCATTACTAGGACTTTACGAGGAAACTGCTTTACTAGGAAATAGCTATGCCCGCTTTTTTTTCCTCGTAAAGTCCTAGTAATGTTATTACTAGGACTTTACGAGGAAACAACTATGCCCGCGTTTTCTCTTACTAGGGCTTTACGAGGAAAGGGTTTGTAAATCCCTAATCTCGAAACCCCAAACCCCAAACCACAACTTCCTTAACTTATAACCTCTTCTACAACCAAACTCCTAACCTCTTCTACACCTAAACCCCAAATTTTCAAAACTAAACAACCTAATATAAGTTCCCTAAACTAACCACCTAATCTAAATTCCCTAAACCCTAACCTTAAACCTAAACCCTAAACCTAAACTCTAAACCTAAACCAACTTCCATAACTTATACCTATACATCTTCATAAACCCCAAATCACAAATTTAAAAAAAAAAACTAAAAGAAGTATACAGTCATCGGAACGATTTTTATCAACCCCACATAGCTTTCCTCGAACTATCTACCTGAAGAAAAGCCCCAAGCTATTTCTTTGAGGAAAAGCTATGAGGAGTTGATAAGAAACTATTATGTTGACTGTGAACTCCTTTCAGTTATGAATTGAGTATTTTCTATTTGTTTGTTGTGTTTCAAATGAATCACATATGGTGGTATTTATAGAAATTTTCGAATCTGAGAATTTACTAAGAAATTGCTAGGAAAAGTAGGTACAAAATTTAAATTCGATATTTTCTATCTAGTTCCTCTTAATTTCGTAGTAACAAAACTCATTCCTCTTAATTTCGTAGTAAGCGATTACTAGGACTTTACGAGGAAACTGCTTTACTAGGAAATAGCTATGCCCGCGTTTTTTTCCTCGTAAAGTCCTAGTAATGTTACTATGACTTTACGAGGAAACTGTTTTCTCGTAAGTATACGAGAACCTTACGAGGAAACATGGTTTCCTCGTAAACTCGAAGTAAACTCGTAGTAATTTTACGAGGAATTATTTTCCTAGTAAAGTTTCCTAGTAAATGCTTAGTTTTCTTGTAGTGATTCAAGATTGTGAGACTTGAACAAGCATTGATCGATATTGGAAGAAGAGAGACTTTTTTGCGTGAGAGAGGTCAACTGGAGATAGAGAAAGAGCTATTCGATAAGGTGGAAGAAGTCTTGGCTGAAGCCAAAGATAGCATGAAGAGAATGATGGTATTAACAGTCGTTGGTTGTGTTGTTTTGGTAGGTGTGATCGTGTTCTGTAGTAGAGCATGGTGAATGTGATAAAGAAGAATGTATGGGCATGCTGGGGAATCGTGGGGTTTTAGAGATAAGGTCGGTGTGTTTTAGGTGTAAGACAATTGTGTTTGGTATTGATGCTATGTATGGATGTAAGACAATTGTGTTTTCTATCTATGGATGTAAGACAATTGTGTTTTTCTATGTTCAATGTTATGCTTTTGAGATAATTTGTTGAAAGGAAGCTTATATAAAAAGATAAATAACATTGGTTTGAACAATAATATGTTAAACTACAAACCACCATCATACAAAAGCCGAGATATATTCTTGAAAAAATCACAACAAAAAAGACCATTAGCATATGACCATCAACAAAAATCTTAAAAAATGGCCATCAACAAAAGTCTAAAAGCCGAGCATACATAAGATAAGAAGGACCATTAGCACATGTCTTCATAACCGAGTATAGCATGACACCCTGAAGCAGCTGGCGAAGCAGTTTGAGCAGCAGTTTGAGAAGCAGTTTGAGAAGCTTGTTGCGGAGCGGGAGAAGAGACTTGAGAAGGACCTTGAGAAGCCTGCAAAAGAACAAGTCATACATTACGTGATGTTAGAGAGAAGTTGCTGAATCAAAACAAATAAACCTAACCTTGTTCTTCGTGTGACCTCTAGAGTTGTGATCAGCAACTCCACAAATTCCACAATGCATGATACGTTTTTTGTGTTTTGGTTGTTTCTTTGTTGGAGATTCATTTACCCCTTTCTTCCTTTTCTTATCTGCTTTCGTCATCTTCTTCTTACCAGGTTGTGGTGGCTCTGGAGGAATGTGCACATCTGGTTCATTTGTTGAAGGCCAAAACAGAGATCCTCTCACAGGAACAAGTCCTTCAACATAGTTCCTCTTCCACATAAAGGTGCGAAACCATTGGCACAAAAAGTTCTCTGGTGCAAGCTTCTTCTGAAGCATCACTCCGTATGCATGTTCACAAGGGATCCCACAAATGTCAAACTTCAGGCAAGTGCAGCTTCTCTTCTCTAAGCTAACGCGATAAGTACACCCATTAAGCTTAACTTCATACATCCCATTGGTACTTCTTGTTACTTTGCAATCTGAAGCCATCTTGTGCTCAACCTTCAAAAAATCTATCACATAAGGTGTACAAACACCTAAAACATAAAACAAGAAACATAACATTAAAAACAAAAAATTAAAATCCAAACTTGAAAACCTTTAATTTACCTTTGTGAGCATGAAAAATGGCTGAGCGTTTGGCAATACGAGCCATTGCCAACCGCCTTATTGTCTCCAGCATTGGAACAAAAGCTTTCTCTCTTGCATTTGCTATTGTGCTATTGAATGACTCGGTTGAATTGTTTTCCACATCTTCACAGTAGCTGCCTCGTTTGTAGAAAGCTCTACACCGTGTTTTTGGTTTCATCTTTTGAACATCCTCATAAACCTCACAATCATAATTGAAAATCCTATCCAAACGTTGGTGAAACTTTGTTTCGTTGTAGCTCCAAGCCAAGCTCCATATATATGGCTTCATGTCATGCTTACTCCCATATTTCTTTTTCAGATTTGCATAAATGTGTCTGACACACATTCTATGCTCTATTTTAGGAAGCTCTTGTTGAACTGCGCTGATAAGACCCTAAAACAAGCAAAAACAATCTCAAGTGAGTCTTTTACACTTAAAATCAGTAACATAAATAGAAACAAAACACAAACTTTTTGACGATCTGACACCAATACAAAACCGTTGCCTTCTTTCAAATCCAAGTCATCTTTGACTTTTTTCACAAACCATAACCAGTTGTCTGTATTTTCTACTTGGACAACACCCCAAGCTATAGGATATATAGCATTATTTGCATCTCTTCCCAACGCAACCAATACTTGACCCTTGATTTTGTGTTTCATGAAGCAACCATCAACTCCTATCAATGGCCTACAAGTCTCCTTCCATGTTTTTTTAATGACATCAAAGCAAACATAGAACCGGTTGAACTCCTCCTGCCCAGTTTCATTAGTCAGTGTATGGATCTCTACCGAGGAGTCCTTGTTTGAATGAATCAGCTCGGCAGCATAATCTCGGAGTCTTGCGAATTGATGATCATGCTCACATTCAATCCACTTCAATGACTTATTCCTTGCTGCCTGACATTGATGTCTAGATACTGTAATTCCCCACTTCTCTTGAACCACTTCCTCTATCTTCATTGGCATGTAATATTCTGGTTCCTCCCTAATTTTATCCACAAACAATCGAGCAATTTGTGGAACCTTCAGCATCTCACACGTTCCATTCGGCACACACGAATGTTTATCTACAAACACCCTAACTTTCCAGACATTATCACGCGGAAGAGTTGAAGCATATATTTTCCACTCGCAATGTGAACCTTCATCTTCACCTTCAAGTACACAAACTCCACCAACACACTTAAATCCTATCTTGTCTTTATCATACCTGTACTGCTTAATGTTTCGGCCAGTCCTTATAGCATAATCAAGCACACAATCCTTGAAAGCCACTCCATTGAAGAAGCTCTGATCCTTGTACAAAAGCCCGTTACTACGTCTCACAAGAGTCCTCATCTTCGGTTTCTTCGAAGCCTCATCACCCTCGTCTGAACTGTCACTGTCACTTTCCGGAATCACGTCGTGTCGAACTTGTGGCTCATCGACAAAGTCCTCTACCAACTGTTCAATCTCGAAGTCGTCTCTCTCTACAGCTTCTTCATCGAACTCGTCACCCTCTTCGTTCTGGAAACCGTTGCCATGGTTCACCGATAGCGAAGTTGAACTCGTCATCTTCTTGATTTCAATCTCTAGGTTTTTCAATTTGGGAATTTTCGTTTTAGGGTTTTCAATTTGACAGAATTTTCTTTTTTAGGTTTCTTCTCTCGGGTCAGGTTACAAATCATGGGGCTTCAGATTTTTTTGTTAAGTGTTGGGTCATAATCGGATGTAATCGGGTCTTAATCCGGTTAGTCATTGGCTTAATATGGTTTTCGATTCACTTAAAAACAGTAAACCGATATAAATCGGTTCTATGGGGTTTTCCATTTCGATCTTTATAATTATGGGGAAATAAGAATTAAACTTTATATTCATGGGGAAATAGATTTTGAACTTTATTTTCGGGGATAAATAGAACGAGGTCATACTTTGGGAGACATTTGGTGCTATACGATAGTTCTCGTGGGGAAATAGATCGTCGACCCTATTTTAAAACTCCACGGAAATCCATAGGATATGAACAATGATATCTCAGAGTCTGACCAGGACCCAAATTGTTTCGAATTTCTACCATTTGACGGTTGCAATCTTTTGCTACCGGTACCGCTTCACCCAACCGAATATACATAGCTGTAAGTGACACCAAAAATATGAAATTCTTCATTTTTCTTGTGTACTAAAAAAATATTTTTGTAGTAGTGTGAATCTACAAACATCAGAGTGTAGTATTTAAACACTAAAAAGTAGCATCGCAAACTTGTTTTTCGTTTAATTATAAAATATATTTCAAGGTTGCATCTAAATTTAGGCACAAACGCAGTTACTTATATGGCCAAAAGAGAATTCAATGACGGAAAGAAAGGTTGGCCGATAAAATCAAACAATATAAATTAGAGAAATTACATATTTATTAATCAATTAATTACATGATTGAAGACAAAACAACCAATATTTGATTAATATTGATGACATGACATATGGTTTCCATTTTATATTTGGTGAAGTGGTTGAAAAGAAACAATGTTGCACTAGTAAAAATTTCGGTCATAGCCACGAAATTGCTACGAAAATTTCGTAGCAAATTTTAAAATGCTACGAAAAAGCTACGAAAAATCACGAAAAAAAAAACATAGCTTTTCGTATGTAAATCGTAGCAAAATTGCTATGAAATAAAACGTGGCAAACAATAGCTACGTTTTTTATACGATTTTTTCGTAGCAATATTGCTACGAAATAAATTGTAGCTATAATCGTAGCTACTTTACAAAAAAATATCCTTTTGCTACGATTTTGCCACAAATTCTTTCGTTGCTACCATAAAATAGCTACGATTTTGACATGAAATAGCCACGAAAATTTAAAACCCTAAACCCTAAGTATACTTTTAAAACCCTAAACTTTAAATACAAACCTAGAAAGACTTATTTTAACTTTAAATTTCATTTTAAATTTTAAATTTAATCTTTTTCAAAATTTTCTCTCAAATCTTAAATCTAACCTCAAAAACTATATTCCAAACCATACTCTTAACCTAAACATTATACCCTAAATAATAAATTAAACACCAAAACTAATATTTTCAAACTTTAAACTTAAATATTAAACTTAAACTACACTTTATACCCTAAATCATAAACATAATCCTTAAATAAATTAATTATTTAAAATAAATAGAAAATGCTCAAATTATAACTATTAGTTATTTATTCAAATATTTAAAATGTTTACATGTAAACTTTATCTAAAATTAAAATAAAATAGTTTCTCTAATTCTAAGGTTTAAAATCTTAAACCTAAACAAACGCTCTATAATCTCTAACTCAAACCCTTAAGCCTTTAGTTATAACCATATATATCAACTTTAAACCCTAATCTTTTATTATTTTAGCTTTAAATCTTGAACTTAAAAATCTATCCTAAACATTAAATTTAAAACTTAATCTCAATCCTTACCATACACTCTAAACATAGAATCCCAAATACTATACCCCAAACTTTAAATTTCAAACCTAAACCCAATACTCCAAAATAAATCTAAATTTTATACTAATTTCAATAAACCATAAACTATATATAACTCAAATGTATACTTTATCTTCTTCTTTTTGAACACCAAGTGTATTTTATTTAAAACTGAAATAAAACAATTTATGTCTTCCCTATATATTAAAATTAAAGTAAATTAAATATAACTAATAAGCATCTCTAATTTTTTATTGGCTAAAACAATGGTGTGAGGATTGCTACTATTGACCATTGATTAAATCTAATCAATGGTCCAGATTCATCTTTTTGTGCTTATTCTCTCTTTCCAAGACCTCTCTCTCGAGTCACTTTCTTCTTTCTTCTTCGACAACCATCTCAAAGCTTCTTCTTTCTTTTTTCTTTTTTTTTTTGGTCAAAATCAGAGCTTCTTCTTTCTTTTTTTTTCCCTTTGGTCGGATCTATTCTCTTCTTTTTAGTTATCTTTGCTTCTCCTTTCACCAGTAGAACGAACTTTTTGTTGGTTAGTCTGAGAGATCGAGGTCAAGATCTGGTTTTGGTTGGTTAGCGGAAAAGATCTTCGATCCGTTTATCTCGGCTCAGCCTTCGTCATGTCTCTGCTCCTCCGCCATCTTCACCACCACCACCACCGTCGCACTCTTCACCACCACCACCACCGTCACACTCTTCACCACCACCACCACCGTCACACTCTTCACCACCAGTAGCGTCTCTCTCTCTCACTCTCTCTTATGTGTGTTGAATCTGATTTTTTTTGGTAAAGGAAGATGGAGGAGGCAGAGGAGATTGATGGAGGAGGAGGTAGCAGATGTGGTGGCTCGTGAGCATAGCCCGCTTGAAGGTTGAAGAAGAAGAAGAAGAAGCTACGGTGAGGAAGCAGAAGAAGCGTGACGGCGGAGGAGGCGTGATGGCAGAGGAGGCATGACGCGTCTGTGGCGGAGCCGGTGACGGAGCCGGTGACGGAGCCGGTGGCGGAGCCGGTGACGGAGCCGGTGACGGAGCCGGTGACGGAGCCGGTTGTTCAGACGGTGTTAGTATTTCTGTGTATATATATGTATAATATATATTTATATATTCATAATTGTTTTCTGTATATTTTATAATTTAATGAAGAATTTTTTTTCTATTTCATAATTTATATTTATTGATTTTTGTTTTTTTTTTATTTTTTTTTTAAAACACACGATTTAGCTACGATTCATTTTGTAGCTTAAATAGCAACGAATTGTTTGTAGCAAAACGTAGCATATTTTGCCACGAAATATTCGTAGCAAATTCGTAGCAACTTGCTACGATTTTTGACACGATCAATTTTTGCTACGATCGTATAGCTACGATTCGATTTTCATAGCATTCTCGTAGCAAAAATTCATATAGCTACGAAATTTCGCTCATAGCTAAGAAAAATGACAGTGGCTATAACCTTTTTTTTTACTAGTGTTGGTCTGTTAACTACACTATGATTAAATTTGATTAACTACAAATTCAAATTTAACATTTGAATATTGATGACATGACCTCTGTTTTTTAAAACAACGTTGGTTAAAGAGTTAACAGACCTTATGTTATCAATATTGATGACGTGACATCTAGTTTCCATTTTATATTTGGTGAACTGGTTGAAGATACTTTGGTTTGGTTGATAAAATGATGATATTCTTTAATTTGCATAATCAGCTAAAGTGATAAAAGAGTTGGTGTTGTATTTTCCACAGTCGATATACTCATTGTTCATATATCCAACACTTGATGATTCTATGGTTCCAGAAATAGCTCATCTACATGACATACCAAGCCAAGTACGAGAGCACTGCCTGATCCTAAACCCCAAAGAATGCAATGCATGGGATGAGCGATCCGCGCCAGTGCATTGTGCAACAAGGAACAAAAAAACTGAATGTAATTTTTTTTGGAAATGAAATTTTATTAAAAACAATCTGAAAAGGCCAAATTTTTAGCAAAACAAAAAACAATCCATAACGGAGATAACACCCTAGAACCAGCCCGGCATTTGCAGAAAAATCAAGCTACACTGCCACACTAGATCAAGCAAGCTAATACGGTTCCAGGAAGTGAGTAAAGATCAAATGAAGACATCAGGATGGTCAATGAAACTCGGGAACCAGCCCGTCACTTGCGACCTTCGAGAACCGAAGTAATACGGCACCGGAAAGTGAGCAATGATCAAATGAAGACACTGGGATGGTCAATGACACCCAAGAACCAACCCACCATTTGCGACATTCAAGAGCCGAAGGAATCAAATATTATGATGTGAAGACCCAAACTCCAGTGTCATTGGAGATGGAGGAAATAAGAAGATCTGGAGACTGAAGCTTCAAAGTTGAAGACCATAGCCTACAGTCGGAGGTGATAGACCAAGAGCTATGAAGGATAAGATCCAAAGAGAGGCAGCACATCAAGAAGCTACCAAAGACGGCCATACACGACCACCATATACAATAACTTTTAGCACCTACACAATTCAACCGGAACGTGCACCAACCCTCCTGCATACGACGCCCCAGGACCCGCCTCACTGGAAGGACCACAAGAGTTTGCTTGATTTGAGTGAATAAGAACAGAGACTCCCCGACACCGATGAGGATTGAAGAACCAATCACCAAAAACAAAAAGGACCTCTGCCTTGTTAGCGACAAGACCGTAGCTGAGCCATGCTGGAGAGCCAAAATATCTGATGTTGTCGCAAATAGTTTAAGAACGAGAGTCTCATATGGTTGATAATCGAGTCTCCCAAAATTATTTTGAGTGACAAAAATTTGGTTTGAAGAAGCCACATACAAAAATTAATTGAAAGATTGGAAATATATTGACTTTAATCGTGTACAAAGTAATACTTTTTGGAACTGATCAGCCGATTAATATCTAAAACCAAAACTATTTTGGATTCAAAAGACCTTGGACATGTAACTAAATCCAACTGAACTCGACTAAACTCGAACCGAATCCGATCCAAACTTTTGTAATATCTGGATGTGGTGGAATGAACTTGAAAACCGAACTCAAATGAATTCAAACCAAAACCCGATTGAGAGCTCGATTACCCAACCATACTTGAATTGATAAAATTTTTTTTTTATAATTTTAATTTAACAAATCATTAAAATATTTTTACATATTTTTGTTGTTATTAAAAAGTATTTTCCTAAAATTTTTATTGGTTTAACATATATTTATAAAATATCTCACTCCATGCATGATGCAGATTATTACCTACTTAATGATTTACCATAACAAACAAGTTTCGGATGTCAACTCCTACCATAATATCAGGTTACATTTAACATTATTCAAATAGCTTTTTTCTGTTCTCTTAAAAACATATTTAATCCTTTTTGTCCAAACAAATTTTGTTTTGATTATTTTTTGGGTAATATTTGATTGGGGGACAAGCAAAAGTCATTCAAATGCACGTTTTGCACAGAGAATCTAATGGTAAACTGAAAGTGAGTGTGATCGAGTCCAATCGATAGTTCATCTACACACACACGCGTAGATTCTAATACGGTCGAGATCCAATCGTTACATAAATATTACACAAGACTCATATTTCATTACAATATTTTGGTGTATATATATTCTAATACCAAACTGGAATGATAATTTAGCTGAAAAGACAAACAAAAGAAAACTCAAAATTTAATAAACATTAATTAGTTTTATGGTCTACTCATTTTTCCCCATGTACTCACAAACTTCATAGGTTTTCCATATCCCTCAAAGTAAACTCCATCATTTTTACCAATCCATGAGAGTACTCCTTTATCACATGGAGGTTTTGAAAAGTCTGTTTTCACTGCAATACCATATTGAGCCGCTCCAACTCCTTTATTCAGCACACATACCCATGATTTTTGTTTGCCCCCACCAGCGTTATATCTAAATTTCTGATTATATTTTATAACCCCACGTAGAGCTACAGGGTATGTACACTGATATCTCAGAGTCTGACCAGGAGCAAGATTGTTTCGAATTTCTATCAATTGATGGTTGCAATCTTTTGCTACCGGTACCGTTTCACCAAATCCAATATACATTGTTGTAACTGACACAAAAAGTATGAAATTCTTCATTTTTCTTTTGTATTAAAAATTATTCTGAAGTAGTGTGAATCTAAAAACAGCAGAGTGTAGTATTTAAACACGCAAAAAGTAGCATCGCAAACGTGTTTTTCGTTTAATTATAAAATAAATTTCAAGCTTGTATCTAAATTTAGGCACACACGCAATTAATTCTATGGCCAAAAGAGAATTCAGTGACGAAAAGAAAGGTTGGCCGATAATATCAAAAGATATAAATTAGAGAAAATTACATATTTATTAATCAATTAATTACATGTTTAAAGACAAAATAACCAATCATAATTGACATTTTTACAATTTAATATCTCCCTTGCTAAAAGAGAAACATTCTCTTGAACGTAATACCTTTTTGTAAAATTTTAAATTAAATATACAACTCTCTCATACTCTTTTCATCAAATAAACCAAAATTAAATAAACAACTCTCTCATTTCAAAAAAAAAAAAATCTTTCAATATTTTATTTTGAGATCCGAATTTTTTTTGAAACTATTTTTAAAAATATATTTTAATTTCTAATATTTATTTATTCAAAAAAAATCTAAATTCTATCCTCCAAAATACTACCCCTCATATTCAAGTTGTAAATCTATATTAGTTAACACTAAGAGTATAAGTGTACATTACATCTATAATGGTATATTTTGGTCATTTTGGTCATTTTAACCTTTTTACTGCGGTGACAAAATGAAAAAAAAATTACATCTTTTGCTTGTCTTGTTCTTTTGTAGCTTACAACACCTGATGATCTACTGCTTGCTGAGAGAATATTGAGCATGGACTCATGAGATATCATTACAAGTATATATATTTTAATATCAATTTTCTGACATGAAAATGTTCATAAAGCTATATGATATTTCATATTGTGAATACTTTCTTTTTTGTTTTTATGTGTTTAGGATGAAGTGTGGCTTGGTACTTTGATTTCTTTTAAACAGTATATACAAAAGATTTGGATTCAGTTTCAGTTTTGATCATTTTTTTGGGTTATTTAATTGTATTTGTAGACAATAAAATGTTCTGCTTCATGGTTAAAAGTAAAATCTGAACACATAAAAATATTAAATCAAGAGAACACAGTTTGTTTTATTAATTATTATTATTACTAATATTTATGATTAGAAAGCCCAACAATAATACAAAGTATGTTTTATATTTTCATGTGTATTTATAATTTTGCAGGTGGCGGGCATGCGGGAGGACAAATTATTGGGATTGGGAACTGTTCCACTGAGACATCTGCATCCTGGTTTGGTGACGGAGAAATTGGTTCGGGTGGGAACTGGATCGGTTTAGACTGAAACTGAAGAGGCTCGTTTCTAGCATGAGCAAAACCACATGTAAGAAGCAATGTAACCACCATAGTTATTGCAAAGAACTTCATGATCTTGATCATCTTTTTGTTGTGATTGAGAAATGTTTTAGCCAAGTTTGCTTATTTATATTGTTGTGAAATTTTGACCCAGAAAAGGAATTGGAGATATATGAAGAGGATAAAGCAATATAACTTATACTAGTTGACAGAAGGGAAAATAGCTATATTAGTTGACTATGTGTATTGATTTTAAGGAATGTAAGCCAAATGGCATATTGACCAAAAACAAAATATACAGCATATTAATGTCTATTTATTTATTAGGAGAGTAAGCCAAATGGCATATTGACCAAAAACAAAATATACAGAACATTGCCATTTGGCCAAATTCAAAATTTATAGAAAATTAATGTGTATAGATTTTTAGGGGAGTAAGACAAATGGTATAAGGGGTTTTGCAAAAATGACTCAAAACTTGAATTTAAACACAAAACTAAAATAAAAAAAAAATTTGACTTGTCCTGTTCACCCTAGAAGTTCTCATTATTTACAAAATGACAGCGGAAGACTTACTTGAAGACTTTAAGTAAGTCTTCAAAAATTGTGTTTTACTCTATCATTTTTATCTTCATCAATTATTCACGAAAAGACCATTGCAATCAATTCACCCAACAAACATGAACAACCAATATGTAGCTCTTAAAGAATCAAAAAATTAATTTTCACTCATTCTATCTTATATCTTATCCACGAAGACTACATTTTCTCAATTTTTCTCTATATTCATCCAAAAAACCTAAGGTCTTTGATTCTAAAGTTTTTAAGGATTCAAGTTCATGATTCTTGGTCATTAATGATTGAGTAACTATCTTGGTGAATGTATGTGTGCTTGAACAACTAAACAAGTTTCCTAAGTGATTTAAGGTATGAATCGAATAGTTTACCAAGATTTTTTCGCGAGAAGACTTATCCGTAAGTCTTCTGGACAGAGAAGACTTCCACGGAAGTCTTCCTGGTCAAATTCCACCGAAGTCTTCCTGGTCAAAGCATATGTTAGTTTTGCAATTGAATTTTTGTGTGTTTTTAGGAATCCAACATTTCTTTGTTGACAAAAAATTTTTTGGAAGACTTCCGTGGAAGTCTTCCCAGATAAACATGTTAGTTTTGCAATTGACGATATGTGTCAGAAATTTGATTTTCTCCAGAAGACAATCTATAATAAATCTTTATTTTCTTCAAATTTAAAATAAATTTTTAAAATTTTATTATTAATTTATGTGTTTTAGACAATATTTGGGGTCTTAAATGAAATCCATAACTTTATTAGTGATATTTAGAGGTTATCAAATATATTTATTATAAATCTTCTAACAAGAAGATATTAGAAGACTTCCCAAAAGACTTAATTATAAGTCTTCTGGAAAGTCTTCTTACGTCTTGTTGTTAAAAGACTTCCCATTAATTATAAATTTTCTAACAAAAAAAAACATTTGAAGACTTATAATTAAGTTTTTTGGAAAGTCTTATAACGTCTTGTTGTTAGAAAACTTCCCATAAAACTTAATTATAAGTCCTCTAACAAGAAGAGATTAGAAGACTTCCTAAAAAACTTAATTATAAGTCTTATGAAAAGTCTTGTAACGTCTTTTTGTTAGAAGATTTTCCATAAAACTTAATTATAAGTTTTCTAAAAAGAAGACATTAAAAACTTCCTAGAAGACTTAATTATAAGTCTTCTGGAAAGTCTTCTAATGTATTCTTGTAAGAAGACTTCCATAAACCTTAATTATAAGTCTTCTAACAAGAATTTATGTAACATTTGATATTTGGTGAATTTAGCTAAGTTTTCTTGAGAAGTATTCTCCCTTACCCGTAGTAAATTTGATTATTTTTTGTGTTATTATGTTTTGCTATTGAATATGTATCAAAAACTTTAATAATATCAACTACTTTTGCCAAGATAATATTGTAGACATGAAAATATTTACAAAAAAAAATCATTAATATATCTTTAAATTTACAAAAGAAATTACAATTAAAATAGTACACCTACAAATCAAAAAACGACCATAAACAAAATTATTATAGATCATTCCTCTACAAAAACAAGTTTGGACTCCATAACATGAGAGAAGAATCCGTTAGAAGACTTCCGTGGGAGTCTTCTAGTGCATTATTTGCTGGAAGACTTTCGAGAAAACTTCCATAAAAGTCTTCCAAGTCGTCTCAGATCTGAAAAACCTACATATCCAAACAAAATAAATCAATGAGAAAGGATATGAGATAAAAATTATAAATTAATATAACGTTTAGTCCTTTTTATGAAAGACTTACTTGAAAGATTTACTTGAAAGTCTTCTAATAGAATAATTCATGGGAGACTTACTTGAAAGTCTTCTAGACCCTAAATTTATTATTCACTCAGAAGACTTTCGCGGAAGTCTTCTAGTGCATTATTTGTTGGAAGACTTCCGAGAAGACTTCCATGAAAGTCTTCCGAGAAGACTTCCATGAAAGACTTCCGAGAAGACTTCCATGAAAGTCTTCCAAGTCATCTCAGATCTGAAAAACTTGCATATCCAAACAAAATAAATCAGTGAGAAAGACATAAGATAAAAATGAGAATTAATATAAAGTTTAATTTTTTTTATGAAAGACTTACTTGAAAGTCTTGCAATTCGCATATCTAAAAGCATTAAATTGACTTCAAAACATTGAAAAGTTTCAAAAAGGTAAGAACTTAAAACAACTAAAAGAGTTTTCAAAAGTTAAGAACTTTAATATAAGAAGTTACCAAATGATAAAATATAATTTATAGATATACCTTTATAGAAGTGGAAGATGAGAACCATATGATGAAAAACCTGCAAAAACAAAATAAATAGGTGAGAAACATGAGATAAAAATGAGAAATTGATATAAAGTTTGGTCTGTTAATGTTCAAAGAGATTAGAGGGAGGTTGGAGAGTTTTATAATGAGAAAAATACATTTTTTTGTAGCCATTTGAGAAGAAGAGAGATAATGTGTAAATTTTTCTTTATATAAAAAGATAAAATTCTAATAAAATTAAAATAATTTTTGATTCAAAAGACTTTTAAGTAAATTTTCTAATAGAATACATCCTCGAAGACTTACTTGAAAGTCTTCTAAACCCTAAGTCTTCTAGTTCGTTATTTTTTGGAAGACTTACGTCACCTATACCCTAAACCCAAAATAACTAACTAATTAGAAACAAATACTTCATAAAATTTAAATAAACTTTTAAAACTAAATTTATGTCACTTAAAATGTCTATAATTAGATGATTATGTTTTTTCTCCAACCAAAATATTTTTTTACGAAATTTTTAAATTATTTTTAAGATCTAATACACTATATCTTATGGAAGACTTAAGATTTCCACTGGAAGACTTAAGACTTCCACTGGAAGACTTAAACTTCCACTGGAAGACTTAAGACTTCCACTTGAAGACTTATGGAAGACTTTACAATAGGCGGAAAACCTAAATTCTTCTAAAATTTTAAGCGGGAAATGGTAATTAAGTCTTCTATTGTATTATATCTTAGAAAATTTAAGTCTTCCAAAACCCTAAAATCAAATATATTACTAAATCACATACAAAAACTTTATTAAACTAATAAACTTATAAAGTGTTTAATATATACAAAACTAAACACATATAGGTCAAATTTATTTTTAAGAAAAAATAAGATACCACAATCTAACCTAAGAACACATACAATACTATAACATAGTTACCAAAACCTAAACCAAAGAATATCATGACTAATTTACATTCACTCATCTATGTTGAAAATTATTCAGTTTTACCAAATCTAAATTTACATCGTTTATAAATATCTATAATTACAATATTATGATTTTTTACTAATCAAAATATTTTTTTTATAATTTTTAAAAATTATTTTTAAGATCTACATCATGAAAAGACTTTTAGGGAAAAGACTTCCCTGAAAATCTTCTTACTCGCATGATTATAATAGTAAACTACGATACTGTTTTTTTGTTTAGTCGTGAAGAGATGTTTGTAATTTCACTAACTTTTTGAGTTACTTTTACATTTGATTTGAGTTAGGGTACACATTTTCATTTAAAACCAAGTTTTAATTCATTTTTGGCAAATCCCCCAGTGGCATATTGACCAAAAACATATATATATATATATATATAGCATATTAATGTGTATTGGTTGTTTTAGCAAGTAATCTAAATGGTCATATATTGACCAAAAACATAATAATACGTAGCACTTTCAATGTGTGTACCACCACTATACTTAACAGATGCTCACACAAATGTATATATCTTCTAGACATTATTTACCAATTGATTTGTTTAGATATCATAACCACAATTAATTTAACAAAAAAAATGATAACATAGTTCAATTAAATGATGACATGAATCCTACATAATTGTAATATGGCTTAACACAATTATTACACAAAATTTAATTAAGAAAAAGTCAAATATACAATATTAACTATACAATTATTACCATAATTAAAAATATAAATAAATAATTTAAATATGAGACGGAATCAATATTAAATTTACACTTTGAAAAGTTAATAAATGGAAACTAATTGTATTTATTATTTTTAGTATTTATACATTTAATTTTTATAATAAAAATTTATCAAAATATTGTAAATTTGTACAAAATTATTTCATTCTTAATTTTATATTTTGTAATTAATTTTTTTATATATTATAACTAAAACAAGTGCTCTATATTTTAGCATTTATAATATTTCTAATTTTGCAAATAAAGTTTTCTGTAAAATTATATGTGCTTCAGATTTTTGAAAGTTAATCTATGTTAACAAAGATATTTTAAAACATATATTACCTTTTAAAAAGTTCATTACAATATTTTTAAAAAAATATTATAGTTACAAATTAATATATGATATATATATTATAGTAACATAGATAATTAATTTTAAATTATAAAACAAAGGTAATAGCAATAAAAATGTATATATTTAAAAGTATATTTAAATATATTACTCAATATAAAGATAATGTTAATCAGTCTTCTAAATTATTAAATTTATTAAAATTTAGTTTAAAATTTCAAATTTTATTTATATACATGGTGCAGGAAAAAGTATAGTAATTAATTATATGGCCATCTATGTCTTTTGTATATGCAAGTTTATGATATTACATAGTGATGTTTAGCTTCATGGTCAAAGTAAAATCTTAGTAATGGACTTCAAAAGCAAATAGGACATTATTGTATCGCTCCGACCATCCATAAATAATAGGCTTTCATATCTGTTCATTCAGTCTGTAGATCTCACTATGTACAACTGACGCAATGGTCAAACTATGATATTACAATTCACCTTCTCTCATACAACGTAACCATGATCATAACCCATGTTAGTGGGGCATATTCAGAATTCAACGTTCATCTGAGTTTGGCCCTATACCACGTGTAACATCCCGACTGCTTATGGCTAATAGGCCACTCATAGTCTCATACATTTTCCCTCGGTTTATAGGCCCCGCACGGTGCATTAATATTTTCGGTTAGAAATATTTGTTTACTTGCAATGCAATCACTACATGATCCTTTATCGTGTTTTGGTCTCATTCACACAATATTACAAATCACTTTCCGATAGATTACCATCAAAAAGTAAATGTACTTTAGTGACATAAGTAGCTAAACTAATTATATTAAATCTTTAAACATATAACATAAACCACGATGTTATAGTTATTATTATAGATTTATGATAAAAAGATGCGCAATAAGACTATGAGCAACGGGGGTGTTGAATCCATTATTCGGGGGTGTTGAATCCATTATTCAAGAGTTGAAAGATCACAATGAAGGTGTTGATTATGGGTGTTAAAATAAGGTGGATTAATTGGTGTTGAAAAATATTCAACATGTTTAAAAATGATTATGGTGGGACATACTCCACATGTTGACTTTTTAATTGTTGTTAAGCTCTTTTCCATATTTCTTTTTCACCTTTCTTATTTGTGGCTATTTATTTTATTTAAAATTATTTTTAAAAATAAAATTGTTATACCAGAATATAGATTTTTGTGTACTTTATATCTATAAGCTTGTTTCATTTAGTTTGGACATAATTTTTTTATTTTTAGTAAGTATTTTTGTTGAATTATTAGGTGGAAAAGGAAAAAAGATGATATGGAATATTGAATAATATAAAAGAGGGTGTTGAAACACAAAACCATTGCTCATAATGTAATACAAAGCATGTTTTATATTAGACTCTCCTGTTACTACAACTTGGGCATTTGTAGTATTAGTAAGAATACTGGATCATAGAAATGATTTTGGACAATTTAGAAATTTAAGTTAATTCAAATATTTTAAGTTAAATGTAATTATAATTTTAGATTTATAAACATAACACTATATTTTGATAGAAATGATTTTGGACAATTTAGAAATTTAAGTTAATTCAAATATTTTAAGTTAAATGTAATTATAGTTTTAGATCTATAAACATAAAACTATATTTTGATTTAAATTTTAATATAACTACTATTTCAAAATAAATATATTATACTTAAATATCTAAAATATTCATTAGATTATAGGTTGATTTTAAATAGTTTAAACTGAACTTGATTGTGAGTTTCCAAACATTAAAAGGAAAAATAGACTATTCAGTAGTTGGCATGTAACAAAAGCTAAAATAAAAAATCAAATAGTCTATCTGCATATTCAGTAGTTGGCATGTAACAAAAGCCAAAATCAATTGTAATTTGTACTAAACAATAAAACTAAAGCTACTAACAGAAAAAGTATTTTGGGTTGAAAATTTCTTCTTATTTTCTTATTTTATTATATTCTTATTTAAAAAGATTAAAATATTAAAATTTAGAAAAAAAATAATATAGTAGATAAAATATCAAATAAACCGATTAAAAACACAAATGGCCAAAATGGAGTCTCTAACCATTGACAATATATATCAATGTTTTCATTTACTAAAGAATCGGTGATCAAATCGGTCATCAAATCGGTGATCATCGACTAGCTCTACTATGAAATATTTTTAATGAAAACTGTTCAAGTATTTATTATATAATTGGAATTGGTAGAATGTAGTTTTATTCTGTTTGGTTTGGATTATTTGCGCAAGAAAAAAGTAGTATATATTCCGCACGAGAAAATCAAAACAGACGGTCGTCTTTTTTTTTTTTTTGATTAACCAGGTGTTGAGCTTACGCCCCACCACTAGGCCCGGCGTCAGCCTTGGCATGTACCGTTTAGGGCCCTGGGCACGCATCCCCCTCCCCGCGAGTCGAACAGCTGACCTCCCGCCAGCCTTTGCCTGTGTCGTCTTCCAATGTCAAAACATTCGCCATTTAACATTGACACAAAAAATACTCACCATCTTAAAATATTCATTCAGTTAAATTTGTTTCTTTCTAAATTTGATATTCAAAGCTTCAAACCCCCAATGAAAATGCTCTTAAGCTTTAATTTACAGTCAAAATTTAGGATTTTTATATACACAATAAATAAATTGATTTAGTGTTATGAGTCATTACATACATATATGTATTTTGCATGTTTTTCATTTTTTTCTTTAAAGTTTTGCTTGTTTTTTTTTGAGAATTTTTTTTCTCAAAAAATAAGCAAAACTGTAAAGAAAAAAATGAAAGAAACAAGTAAAAATGTAGATAAAATATGTACAAACAATCAAATTATATATATATGTACGCAATGACTCATAACCCTTAATCAATTTATTTATTGTGTATATAAAAGAAGTTTTAAATTTAATTATAAAAGTATTCATTACATTTATTATTCTAGTAGTTTGCAGTAAACATACGCAAAATAAATCAGTGGAGATCATTACACATTACATTACCTTAGGCCTAGAGATGGCAAATCCTTAGTCCGCGGGCCTCACCCGTAAAGTCCCATAGCAAACGGGTTTGGGCTTAGATATCTTCTATGTTTTTGTATGTTGAGTCAGAGTTTCTTCATGTACACCAACTATGGCATAGGTCTCAGTACTTAGAGGCCACTTGCATTGCATCTGGTGTGCTCACTGGTAAATACAACAAGGGAGCTATTCCTTTGGACAACGGATTTGCATTGGAGAACTACAAAGTATTACTTTTGGTCATGATTGTTTAGAACTCTCTCTCTCCTTTTGCAATTAATACATCTTACTGATTTAAAATCTTCTGCAGAACCTTGCCAATAGATCACATGATGACATGCAGAGGAAAGTTATTGGTCTCATGGTGAAGTTTGAGACTTGTATGATGGTGAAGTTTGAAGAAGCCGATATTGATAAATGCTTAAGAACAACATAGCAATTCCGTTGTACTTGCTTCATGGATTCAGGTTCTACTCTTTTCCAATGATGATCAGTTTTACGTATTGCTTTTCTTGTGCATAGGAATGGTTATTAGTTTGGTTTCGTGTAGTACGAAATTGAATCATGCTAGGTTCTTGTTTTTTTGTTTTGATATTGATGTTCATGTGCATAGAATAGTTATTATGTTTTACTTTGTGTTCTTTGCTGCGAGCTAGACAAATTTATTTTAAAGAATGGGATTCTCTGTGTGATGCTTACCCTGATAACAGGTTCTAAGACATTTTTATTAATCTCAGACTTGAGTTCACACTAAATGTCGTATGAAGCAATTCTCTGCAATGAACAAGTTCAAGAAAATGGCTTTTAGATAAGCGGATTTTCAAAAAGTCTAACCGGTTTAGACAAAACACAAACGTGTTGCAGCAGCTGTTGGAACGTATGGAGTTTCTGGAGTTAGCTTTGCATTTTCACAACCCGCGGGCCAGCCCGCAAAGTCTTATGTAGTTAGCGGAGCGGGTTTGGGTAGAGGTGTTGATGTTGGGTTTTCCTCCTTAAGCCCAATTAACCTTAGCCCAAGAAGAAGAAAAATCTAGAGAAAAGTGGAGAAATATGAAGAAGTGTGTAGAAAAAGAAGTATGTGGAAAGTGGAGAAAGATGAAGAAGTGTGTAGAAAAAGAAGTGTGTAGAAAAGGAAGTGTGTAGAGAAAGAAGTGTGTAGAATTTTTAATAGTTACCTTTCCATTAGTATAAATAGGGGTGTTTAGTTCATTTGTAATCAATCAAGAAAAGCAAAGAAAGAAAAACAAGAGAGAAAACACTTGTAAGAGAGAGTTTCCTAAAATTTCATCTTTGTAATAAATCTCTTTCCTAAATATTAAGAGTCTTCTTCTTAAACTCTTAGTTGTCTAAATCCCATCTTCATCTCACGAAGAATATTGGGTAATTTTCCCAACAAGTGGTATCAGAGCAAGGTTCAAACATATCCTCAAGATCTCGTGTGATTCAAGATGGAGGCTACCGTTACCGTTGAAGGTGAAATGTTCAAACTCACGACAGACAACTACTCTTATTGGAAACCGATGATGGAAGACCACCTTTATTGTAAGGATTTACACGAACCCATCATCATGGAGGAGAAGCCGGAAGGAAAGGATGACAAAACATGGGAAGTACTAAACCGAAAGGCGGTTGCTGTAATCCGTAAGTACATTGACCGATCTCTCTTTGAACATGTATCTACCTATACAAATGCTTATGAATTATGGACAAAGCTTGAGTCTATGATTCAAAAGAAAACGCCTCGAAACAAAGCTCTTCTTGTCCGACGGTTGGTAAAGTTGGAGTACAAGGATGGCCAAAACATGATGGAGCACTTGAATAATTTCAAGGGACTCGTAAATCAGCTTAACAAAGTTGATATGAAGGTTGAAGATGAAATGCAAGCCCTTTTACTCCTTAGTTCACTACCGGAGAGTTGGGACACACTAGTTGTCACTCTAAGCAATTCAGCACCGGAGGAAAACTTACCATGGACACCGTCAGCGATAGCCTTCTAAATGAAGAAGTCCGGAGGAAGGAACGAGACTCGAGTTTTATTCAGAAGCCAACATTGTTGATAGAAGAGGTAGAGAGGAGACTCGTGTTCACAACAAAAGCAGAGGACGAGACCAATCTCGAAGAAGATCCAAGTCACGACAAGAGTAACCTGCTACTATTGTGGCAAGCCAAACCACATGAAGACGGAGTGTCGGTTTTTCAAGAAAGATCAACAAGCAGGTAATATTAAACCAGACCGGTTCAATCCTCCGAAGAAGCATGAAGACAAGACTACCACCATTGTTGAAGACCAGAGCAAAGACCTATATCTCGTTGGAGAATGTAATTTTAGCTCTGATGATAGCTCATGGATCGTTGATTCTGGTGCTTCTTTTCACGTCACCCCTCATGGAAGCTTCTTCACAACCTACCAAAGTGGTGACTTTGGTGATGTTCAAATGGGAAACCAAGGAAGAAGCAAGATCGTTGGAAAGGGGGATGTTATTCTTACATCAAACACTGGGTGTAAGATAGTTCTTAAGGATGTGAGACATATTCCCGATATGAGACTCAATCTCATATCAACAGGGAAGCTTGATGATGCCGGTTTTGATAGCCACTTTGGCAGTGGCAAGTGGAAGCTAACCAAAGAGAGTTTGATCATGGCTCGAGGAAGAAAAGAAGGCTCATTATACGTAACACAAGCCAAACTTTGCAAGGAAGAAGTTAATGTTGCAAGCGATGACATAGATATATGGCACCGGAGACTTGGGCATATGAGTGAGAAAGGTCTTATATACTTTCTCGCAGAAACTTATTCCTGATATGAGAGTACGTATCTCACACCATGTCATCATTGCTTAGCCGGAAAACAACATAGAGTCGCTTCCAAAGATCTTCTACACCCCACGAGAAGGAAGCATATTCTTGATCTAGTGCATACTGATGTATGCTCCATGTCTGAGAAATCAATATGGAGGTGCATCATATTTCGTCACCTTTATTGATGACCATTCAAGGAAGGTATGGGTATACCTTTTGAAGACCAAAGATCAAGTTCTAGATGCTTTCAAGGAGTTTGTAGCCCAAGCAGAAAGAAGTACGGGTCAAAAACTCAAGTGTGTTCGATCAGACAATGGTGGAGAGTACCGGGGTCCTTTTGAAGCATTCTGCAAAGCTCATGGAATCAGAATGGAGAAGACACCACCAAAGACGCCACAATTGAATGGGCTTGCTGAAAGAATGAATCGGACGATTACAGAAAGAAGTTCGTGGCATGCTCTCTCACGCTAAACTACCAAAGCCATTTTTGGGGAGAAGCTTTAAAGACTGCAGTGGATCATTATAAATCTTGCACCATCAGTTCCTTTGGAAGGCGATATTCCAGAGGAAGTTTGGTCGGGTAAGAAGGTCTCCTACAACGCATTTAAAGGTGTTCGGGTGTAGAGCATTCGTCCACATTCCTAAGGATGAACGAGCCAAGTTAGACTCGTAAAACTAAAGAGTGCATCTACCTTGGTTCACCAAAGGATGATTTTGGCTATCGGCTTTGGGATCCAATTAACAGGAAAGTGATTCGGAGTAGAGATGTTGTTTTCTTCGAAGATCAAACAATCGAAGACATCAAATAAATCAGAGAAACCAAAGCTAAGGGTTGTAAGGAGTGAAGATTCTCATAAGCCCCAAGATCATGAACAAGTGATTGGAGGAGATGGCGAAGAGGGTCCCATCATGGATCTAAATGGTGATGAAAGCGAAGAAGAAGAGCAAATGGATCCAGAGGAAGAACATGAGCCAAGAAGATCTGGAAGAGAGACAAGACCATCTGTAAGATACTATCGAGATGAGTATGTGAATCTGTACAGATGAGGGGGAGCCACAAAAGCTATGAGGAGGCTATAGGAGACATTCACAAAGACAAATGGGTAGAAGCTATGCAAGATGAGATGCAATCCTTGCAAGACAATCACACCTATGAGTTAATGAAGCTACGCAAAAGGAAAGAGAGCCTTGAAAAACAAGTGGGTGTACAAGTTGAAGTATGAGGAGAGAAGCTCAAATCAAGATACAAAGCCCCGATTGGTTGTGAAAGGATTCAACGAGAAGAAAGGCAATAGATTTTGAAGAAATATTTTCTCCCAGTGGTGAAAGATGTCCTCTATCCGAGTGGTTCTTTGGTCTAGCTCGCGGTCCTAGACTTAGAGATTGAACAACTCGATGTTAGAGACAGCCTTTCTACATGGTGACCTCGAGGAGGAAATCTATATGGAGCAACCCGAAGGATTCAAGGTCCCAGGAAAGAAGACTTGGTGTGCCGATTAAAGAAGAGTCTTTATGGTCTAAGCAAGCCCCAAGACAAGTGGTACAAGAAGTTTGACTCTTTCATGGTGGATCATAACTTCAAGAAAACCAAGAATGATCATTGGCACTTTCATAAAGAGGTACGAAAGCGGTGACTTTCTCATATTATTACTTTATGTTGATGATATGCCTGATTGTGGGCCAAGACCGCAACAAGATAGCGCATTGAAGAATGACTTAGGAAAGTTTTTTTGCTATGAAAGATTTGGGGCAAGCTAAACAGATTCTTGGAATGAAGATAACTCGGGACAGGCCAAAGAAACTTTTATGGTTGTCCCAAGAACGATACGTTGAAAGGGTGTTGGAGAGATTCAACATGCACAAAGCAAAGCCGGTAAAATACTCCACTTGCTGGAACATTTCAAGCTAAATTCAGAACAAAGTCGCAACAAGTGAGAAGGAGAAAGAAGAAATGAAGACTACCCCATATGCATCAGCAGTGGGCAGTCTCATGTATGCCATGGTGTGGCACCAGACCCGACATTGCATATGCTGTAGGAGTTGTGAGTCGCTTTCTAGGCAAATCCAGGAAAGGAGCATTGGAAAGCAGTTAAGTGGATCCTACGCTATCTACGAGGCACAACGAAGAGGTGTCCTATGCTTTGGCAATGGAAAACTTGAGCTGAACGGTTACACCGATGCAGATTGGGCTGGTGATAAAGATCTCGAGAAATCAACTTCAGGATTTGTGGTTACCTTTGCAGGGGGAGCTGTTTCATGGCAATCTAAGCTACAAAAGTGTGTTGCCTTATCCACCACGGAAGCAGAGTATATCGCAGCAACGGAAGCATGCAAGGAGATGTTATGGATGAAGAACTCTTACTTGAGTTGGGAGTAAAGCAAGACAAGTACAACTTGATGTGTGACAACCAAAGTGCTATTCACTTAGCAAAGAATCCAACATTTCATTCTCGCTCAAAGCACATTGATATTCGGCATCATTGGATACGAGAAGTTCTTGAAGGGAAGTTCATACATCTCAACAAAGTACACACAGATGAAAACTGGTCAGACTTTATGACCAAGTACTACCGATCAAGAAGTTTGAAGATTGCTGCAAAGGGCACCGGCATGACAAACGGTTTCGGGCTAAGTCGGAAAGGGGGAGATTTGTTGGGTTTTCCCTCCTTAAGCCCAATTAACCTTAGCCCAAGAAGAAGAAAATCTAGAGAAAAGTGGAGAAATATGAAGAAGTGTGTAGAAAAAGAAGTATGGTGGAAAGTGGAGAAGATGAAGAAGTGTGTAGAAAAAGAAGTGTGTAGAAAAAGAAGTGTGTAGAAAAGGAAGTGTGTAGGAGAAAGAAGTGTGTAGAATTTTTAATAGTTACCTTTCCATTAGTATAAATAGGGGTGTTTAGTTCATTTGTAATCAATCAAGAAAAGCAAAGAAAGAAAAACAAGAGAGAAACACTTGTAAGAGAGAGTTCCTAAAATTCATCTTTGTAAATAAATCCCTTTCCTAAATATTAAGAGTCTTCTTCTTAAACTCTTAGTTGTCTAAATCCCATCTTCATCTCACGAAGAATATTGGGTAATTTTCCCAACAGTTGAGCACGCGGGTCACAACGGGTTAACCCGCACTGCCGCACAGATCCACTGGAGAAGGAAACCGCGGCAGGATGAGCCACGGTGGGGCGGGTGATCCCAATATATCTATTTACTAGGTGATTACCCGCGCGCATGCGCGGAATGAAAATTTATATATTAATAATTATTGAATATTAACTTTGATCGTCAACCATGTCATAAGTCTTTCAAACGTATAATCATGGACCGTCAATATAAAGTTGATTATAGGGTCATGTTTGTTGATATTTTTAAACCTATTTAATTTACATTGAACTTCAATGATATTATCTAATGTTATAATTCACTCTCTCACTTCGATATTAAGAATCATATTTTTGAAATGAATATGATTAAATAACATTTAGATCCGTGCTTGCGCGGAATGGTATATTAATTATGTTATACAATTATTTATAGATATTATTATTTATTTGTGTTAATTTACATATTATACAATTTTAAAATATATTGAATAATTGAAGAGCGAGTAGCTATTACATATATAATTAAATTCGAGTAAGAACATAAATAATATAATATATTTTTTTTAGTTACAATACTTTTTGTTGATAAAATTAAAATAAATTATTTATTTATTTTTCTATAGTATATAATTAAAATTAAATGATATTGACATAGATATATAATATATTTTAAATATGAATATTTATTTATTGAAGTTTGGTACTCATATGGTTTTATTAACATTTTTTTATATTTGCGTGTAACAAAAATATTATTTTTACTAATATGAATATTTATTAACTGAGGCTTCCACATCAATAGTAAATTTTGAAATAAACATTTTATGTATTTTAAAAATCAAAACGGGCGATGGTAATAAAAATAAAAATAAATTATTTATTTATTTTATATTAGTACAATTAAAATTAAATGATATTGACATAGATATATAATATATTTTAAAATGAATATTTATTTATTGAAGCTTAGTACTCATATGATTGTATTAACATTTTTATATTTACTCTAACAAAAATATTATTTTTACTAATATGAATATTTATTAACCGAGGCTTCCACCTTAATATAAATTTTGAAATAAACATTTTATGTATTTTATATATAGATATAATATATATATATATTAAAATTGAATGATATTGAAATAAATATATATATATATATATAATTTAATATATATTTATTTATTTCAATATCATTTAAGGACAAACATTGAAAGTGTTGACTTGCAATCGAAAAGGGAATTAGGGTTTTGGTTGATCTCAAACTTTTTTGAATTTCCACGGGCGATTTCTTGTTTCATCCACAATATTTGTGCTTACGATAGCGTTTCTATAACTCACATCTGTTTTGTCTTTGTTTTAATTTCGCGCAAACTTTCCGCGAAATGTATGAGCTTTGATTGATTGAGAAAAATTTGATTGTAATACATGAACAAAGATCCGCACATTATGTGGGAGGAACACTATTTATACAAATCATTTTTACACATTATTATTTATTTTTTGTTAATTACGAATTATGAAAAAATAAATATATTAAATAATAGATAAGCAAATAATATTATGTATATAATTAAACTGCAGTAAGCACATAAATCAAAACAATACATTTTATTTATTTATATGGTACATTATTAAATTTAAATGATATTGATATATTATATATATAATATCTTTTAATATAAATATTTAATTGAAACTTCTTAATTCCTATTCATATGATTTTATCAACATTTTGTATATTTGTTGTAACGAAAATTTTAAACATTAAACACAGTGAGAGAGCTTTTATAGTTTTAGTAATTAATAACCATTTTAAATAATTTAATGTGAATTTCAAATTAAAATCTCCATATCGCAATACCTTTTCAATGAAATTTCAAAATTAACATGTGTGTATTTTTATATGATATATATTTTAATTTAAACAAAATTAATATATATTAATGTGAATATATATTAAATGATACTTCATATTTATATAAGATGTATGATTTTTTTGATCATTTGTATTTTTTATAACAAAAAGGTAAACTCATTGTTCACAAATTTTCATTGTAAGACTTTTAATAGTTTTATTAATTTATAATTGTTTTTAAATTCAAAATATAACATTTAAGAAAAGAATCTAGATTTTTATATTATATAATTAATGTGATTGTTTTATTTTTTAATAATATAAATTAAAATGATGGAGGAATACAAAAACTATTATCAAATATTTATTATTCAAAATCATTAATTCATATATATGTTAATTATATTAGGTAATTCCGTAGCTTTTATTTAAGGAAAGAATGAAGAATATTTTTTAAAGGCATTACTAATCAATTTGATAGTTAATTTAATAAAAAAATAATTTATATTTAGATATACCAATTTATTTTTTAAGAATCTGAGAATCATCCTTAAATATATAATAACACGTGGTCACACTTAAATGTTATAACGTTCAAAAAAAAAATATTGTTCCCAGAAAATTTTCATTGTAAGGATTTAGCTGTTTTAGTAATTTATAGTCGTTTTGAAAAATTCAAAATATAACATATAAGAAAAAAATCTAGATTTTTATTACATGGTTAATATGATTGTTTAATATTTTAAATAACATAAATTAAAAAAAATGTTGAAGGATATAAAAAATATTATCAAATCTTTATTATTCAAAACATTAATTATCACATATATGTTAATCATATTAGATAATTCCGTAGCTTTTATTTAAGGAAAAAAATGTAAAATATCCTTTTATGCACTACTAATCAATACGAATGTTAATTTTAATAAAGTATAATCTATATTTAGATGGATCAACTTTTTTCTAAAGATTCTGAAAGTCATTCTAGTGCGGACACGTGGCTACACTTAAAAATTATAATGCTCCCGTATTAATATAATAGGGGATACATCTAACTTTTTCAATAAAAACATTTCATTGACCATCCTCCTATCAACCGGCCCTCAAAGAAAATGTTAATATCCTTGATCATTGTATATTAAACAATGATTGTTTATCTTTGTTGTAGTTGTTAACATTAAGAATGAACAAATATCCATGCAGATAATTTTTTATAGAACCAACGAAACATTCTAACTTCATGTAAATTTGAGACTTGTTTGAGAACATACCATGATGATATAATCGTTTCAATCTTATATGTCGAATGGGACTGATCTACCAACGTTACAGAAAATGAGTATATATTGTTGACTTTCATATAAACATAATGCAAAACGTTAGTTTCACATTTGTAAAAACTTACACTCGTACATAAAATCAAAGTAACAGAAGTTATTGATAAAGAAATAAAAGAAAAGAATACACAACATAGTTGACTATCTATCTGTGGTATTTATTATGTCATGTTTTTGTTATAGTAAACCCCATGAATTTGAATATTTTATTTTGTTTCTCTGAATGATCGCTATTTTAGTTAAAAAAATATATATTTTCTAGCAAAAGCTTCTTTGGTTTAAATAATAAATGAACATCTGAAATAATAAACGATATTGTCGTGGTCTATTGATTTTCACTAGATAATAAATTATCTTATTTGTTTATATTAGAGATTGAGACCACCTCCAATAGCAGTTCTTTCCACTGGAGTTTTTAATATATGTATTATATATATATATATATGCGTAAATAATTGTGGGGTCCACAATTATTGTGAAACTTATTAAATAAGACTTCTTACGGATTTTTAGAGCATCTTTAACCATGGTGTTTAAGGGGTGGGGCCGACCAAAACTCTAAACACCATCTCTTTATAGCTCCTAATTAAGCATTGGTTCTTATACTGTTCGCGGGCTCCACTGACACGTGGCGGCCCGCGAATGGCTTGTTTTAATTTTTTTTTTAAATCAGAAAAAAATAAAATAAAAATAAGCACCCCAAATGGGGTGCTAGAGTTAATGATGCTCTTAAAACCCTCTTTTAAGAACCCTTACCTATGGGTTCCACAATAATTGTGGACCCCACAATTACTTACACATATATAATACATACATATATACATACATATATATACATAACACATATATTAAAAACTCCAATGGGAAGAACCCCCATTGAAAGTGCTCTCTCTCTCTCTCTCTCTCTCTCTCTCTTCCGGTGCAGAATTCTAATTCTACATGTGCCCACACAGATATTATATTATTGCTTACGGCCTATTTGAATACTCGAAGAGAAGGTTCATTTGTGGGTTGTACCTCCCCGTGAATATTAGTATGTGTCATTCCATAGGTCTAAGATACCCCAAGTTAATAGAAAAAAAAAACAGAACATGGGATAATATATTCATGTGTTTTCCTTATGACTCTAAGCGATTCTCGTGTTGAACCACTTACAACACTGCCTCTCGAAGGTTTGGTCCCATGATACAGATGTAAGTGAGCCGATTCCATTTTTTTAATCTTGATTCCAGATATTTTTGATTAATCATGTTGCTAATGTCTCCCGTTCTCCATGCCTTCTCCATTATTTCTCTCTCGCCATAGATGGTTCATAGACGCCGAAAACATACATTATTAGAAAGATAGTGATCCAATCTTTATAAGAGGTGATGAGCATAGTGATTTTTGAATGGAAAACGGAGTAATGAACAAACAAAAAATGGATTAAACTTATATTTTACTCCATTATGGAGTGAGAAATAGAGTGGAGTTGAAGCATTTCTTATTTTATACTCTTTTTGGATTAAAAATAGAGTGAGGTTGGAGATGCTCTAAAGGAACTGCCAAAGTTGTATATCTGAAAGTTTCCTCTCCCTCTCTCTAGACTCTCTCTCTCTCTCTCCCCTAAGTCTAAAATTTTCCTCTCCCGTTTGGCGTCGTGCCAGTATCGGAGGCATTCCTTTCCCCTTTAATCTCTTTTTCCTTTGCCTCTCTTTCCAACTGGTTTCTTCCTTGTCAACATGCTCTCGATTTGATGCTTTGTCGTTCTTCACCAGAGAACCTTGGCAGTCGATGGAGTCTGTTTCGTTAGTTTGGAAAAACGATGAAACTCATATTGGCTAATGTGAGGGAGGTCTGATTTTTAGGATTGGACTTTTGCCAGATCTACTTCTTCTTTTTTAAGATATCGGTTTTTCCTTTAAAAAATTGAGAGCACATGACCCAGTGGGATTCCTCCTCTATCTTGGATTTGCTTCCTGCTTGGCGGTGAGAAGATTGGAGGAGTGGTTGTCAGGCAGTGGAAATGAGTTGTTCTCTTCGATTCTTGGCGGAAATGTGTGACAAGGTTCAACTCAGTCGGAGTTGTCAACCGAATGTGTATGTTTTGTAGGTGGTACACGGTGGGGTCGTACTTCTCAGCGTGGGCGTCATCCAGTGGTACTGGTTTCACGCATTGAATTTAGGATTTTCTGTTATGGTCCCTTTTGTTATCCTCGAGTATGTTATCCGTCTTTCCGGCTTAGTAGTGTATCCGTGAGTCCGGTGGTGTGGGTCTTCTCCTTCATTTTATATCCGCCATCTTACAGTATTGAAGTTTTGCCTTGTCACCTTCATTGCAAGGCTCTTCCTCTCCTTTGTCATTTCTTTGGGTTTCGATAGTTCTTGTCGAGCCTTCTGGATTTGAGTTACAAATGCCTTGGACTGCTCTCCTTTGTTTGTGGAATCTGGGATTGGTGTTTTCTCTGACATGTGCGGTTAGACAAAAGGGTTAATCCCTCTTTTTCGTCTCGGTGTTGCATTCCGTGCATGTGGTGGGAGGCCTTCTCCTTTGAGTGTTGTTCAACCAGTCGCGGTTGATGGGTTTAGCATTGTCTAGCTTCAGTCTCTGCTCTTGCTCGTTCTGTGGAGTCTTGCCTAATGAGGTTGATCTTGGGTGAGTTCTTGAGATCCTAACTATTTTTGGGGGACTAAGCATTTGTTTCATGTACATATCTCTTAATCATCACATAATGTTGTAGCATGTAATATGTAATTTGTTGTTGTTATTGTTTACATGTTGTTGTTCTTGTTTAATTGTTGTATCTATGTTGTAAATTAATGAAAAAAACTACAAAATTAATATAGTCAAGGATAAACCCATACAAAAACAGAAAATGAGCCTAGAAAAATGATCTAAATGGCTTCAAAATTCAACATCTTTTTTTTTTATGTTTTAACACTCCACATCATTTTCTCTTTCTTCCACCTCATCATTTCTGACACACATTTAACTTTTATATACTACAATAGTTTGTTTAATAAATATCCACACTTTATTTTACTAATTAATAATTTTTAATGTTTAACTGAAACCTAGTCTCTATTAATAGAGAATCAAAAATAATAAATTTTGTATAAAAAATATAAGTACATTGTAATCTATAATGAGATTATTGGCTTTAAATAAAAAGATATGAAAATATCAAAAACAAATTAGAAAGTGACGTATGACATTGATGTTTACCACTTTCTTTTTATTCAACTTGTTGAATATTTTCAATACCAAATAATCTACATCATCAAATTTCATTTTTCAACATGTTCATTGTAGTGATTTAACTGCTGAATTTTTTATTCCAAAGTGCGTTGCGCATTAGAATACATTTTTTGACATCGTAAGACACATCTTGCTAAAGACACACATTTCCAGTTTCCTAATTATTTTGTAGACAGAAATGCCTTTTGCCTTGCGAAATAAGATAAAGAAGTATATTTGCTTTATTCTTTTTAGTTAGTGGAGACCATACTTTTAGTTAGCCTAGGTTGATTAGGATGTAGTTCAATTATGAAAAAGAGTTATGTGAAACTAAAACATCATATATATATATATATATCTAAAATAGTTATTTTATATTTGATATTATTATTGTTCATTCCACCCTATCTTTTCAATTGTTTTTATCTAAAAATTTAAGATAAATATAATTATTTCACTAAATTACATATAAAACTATTTATCTTTAACATACATTTTCATATACATATATATATATATATATATGGATTAACATTTATATAAAAAGTGTAGACATGAATTTAATAATGTGCACGACAAAATTGTGGATATGGTCACATTTTCATTTTAATTGTGTGTTTATGTTTAAGGATGCATGTGTTTCGTAATAAGTTTAATGAACATATAGTAATAGATTGTGTGGATAGGTGTAAGTGAACATTTTTTGGATATTTAAACATTAGGAATTGCAATCTATGTCAATCTTAACAAAACTGTGGACATGGACACCTTTTCATTTCTTTTGTGTGTTTGTGTTTAAGAATCTATGTGTTTCATAATGAAGTGAAAGAAGCATGCATTAGTGGATTATGTGGATAGCTTCATGTGTACATGTTCTTGTGGATTTCTTTTGGTTATTCAAACATCATGAATTGCAATGTATAATTTGTGTCATTAGAGATAGCATAATTGAAACTTTGGGGTTAACTCATGAGGTCATTTTGTGCAAATTATAAATTTTGTGTTTGGATTGAAAAAAATAGAAGTGAGTGACTAGTAGCAATAATGAGGGAGGTTTAAAATGCAAAATTGAAAGTTAGAGATTTTTTCAAGATGACCTTTCTGTAATAATTAAAAGTTTGAGACACAAATTGAAAATAATCAGGTGTTCAGAAACCCGTTGTACAAATATGAAGAAATCTTCATTGGAAAAGAGGAGTCGTAGATCTTTTATCTCTGATGAGAGGAAGCGTCATGCAAAGGAGAAAATGAGGAGTAGTTGAGAGCGGTGATAGTGGTCGTGAGTTAAGAGCGGCGACAATAGTCGTGAGTTAAGAGCGGCGACAGTGGTGATGGTTATACATTTTCTTGATTTGCTATGGTGGTGGTGGTGGTGGTGAAAAGTTTTCTCTAATTCTTGATTTGGTGGTGGTGCAAGAAAATCTGTGGGAAAGAAGAAAAAAACACAGTGAAGTAAGATGATCAGTGTTGGGTTGATGGAGCAGAAGGTTCATATAAAAGACGGAGATACAAAGAACAAGAGAAAGAAAAAGAAAATAAAAGTAATTTTCAAGTAAAGTTCACGTATTTGGGAGTGTGATTCCATGTTCTTCAACTAAAGGGAGAGGAAGAAAGAAAATTTTCACGATAAAATTAGAAATTGGAAAAAGTGATTTCGAGAAATCAAAAGTGTGGATAGGAGAGAACAAAGTATTTTGGATATTTTTAATTGTTTTTTTCTGGTTCTGAGGACACTTACTTTTAGTTAGAGAAAAATATGAATGTGTAATTGTGACTTAGTTGAAAATAGGAAAGATAAATCGCATAAATAAAATGTGTGTCCTGCAAAAAATGTTTGTATGTGTAATTTCAAAGTGAAAATGTGTTTTATGAAGTTAATTTCTCTTTATTCAACATCTTCAATGTAAATGGTCTACCAGGTAAAAGAAGCATCTCCTTGTTTTAGATTTGCTAAAGCCCACAAAGATCTAGTGCACTAATAAATATGCATTCACAATTTTAGGGTTTTCCATTTCTAGAGGAAATAACTGAGTTGTTCATTTTTCCTTGAGCCTCCTTCTCCATACAAATCATTCCATTGCTTCAGCTCATCCATTCCAGATCCTTCTGATGCAAAACTCGCGGCTATCTGCAAAACACACAACATATTTTAGTTAGTGTTTCTTGCTTCCTTGTCTTTTCTTGTTAAATTGAGACATGATGTTTGACCTGGTTTGTAGCTTTTCTCATGTCTTCCATGTTCAAAGGTCTCAAAATAATATCTCTCTCCTCAGCAGCTTTTTCTACTTCTTTTGGTTCTTCCTTGCCTTTTCCCGCCTCTTCTCTCTTCTTCCTTTCCTAAAACCACAACAAAAAAAATCAGAATGTGCTGAGAATTCGATCAGTATAGAGGGCAGGAGAGGTTCTTTTACTCATTTTACCTGATCTTTCAATCTCTCTTGCTGAATCAGTTCTCTAACCGGTCTATACGCAGCTGTGATGCACATGTTCTGTTGTACAAATGTTAAACAACCAGTCAATTCCAGGATTTGACGCAAGATTTTTGAGTTATGCAGGTTAAAGATGATACAAACCTTGAGATCACTTCCACTGTAGCCTTCTGTCATCTGTCCAATCTCATGAAAATCAAGATCATCCGTTTTCTCTTTCGACAACAAAGTTCTCAAGATCTTCTCTCTCACCTCAATGGAAGGAAGTCCCACCATTATTCTGTAATTTCCAACATAATTAGTAATTTAAAAATTATTTAAAGATTTTGCATATTACCAAATGTTGTTGTAGTACCTGCGCTCAAACCTCCTAATGATAGCTTCGTCAAGATCAAAAGGTCTGTTTGTAGCTGCAAGAACCAGAATCCCTTTACCTGGTTCAGTCATTAGTCCATCCCAATGCAACATAAACTCATTCTTGATCTTCCTCGAGGATTCCTGCTCTCCAACTCCTGCCCTTTGTCCCAACATACTATCCACTTCATCCACAAATATAATCGTTGGAGATACTTTAGCTGCTAAAGTAAACAAGGCTCTCACGTTCTTCTCGTTTTCTCCATACCATTTTGAAGTGATTGTAGACATGGAGACATTGATGAAACTAGCTCCTGCTTCATTTGCAATTGCTTTTGCAAGCATTGTTTTGCCAGTACCAGGCGGTCCAAATAGTAGGATTCCTCTACATGGCTTGAGAAGAGTGCCTTTGAAGAGATCAGGTCTTCTTAGTGGAAGCATTACAAGTTCTGTAAGCAACTCTTTTGTTTCGTCCAAAGAACCAATATCTGCAAATGTCACACCAATCTTATTTGCTGGTATGACCTCTGATCTTATACGCGTCTCAAACTCATCATCAGGAGGCAATGCATTGCCTTCTCGGAATATACTTAGTCCATGAGACAAACTGTTGTGTAAGATCATGTAATCAGTTTAACCTTCTGACAAACCTGTTAAATAAATAAAACTGTTTCGGGGACTTACCTCTTGGAAGATATAACAAGCTTCCCGTTTCTGTACTCCGGTTCTTTGGTGTGTATCAAATGATAAGTGATTGCAGAAACCACAACCTCCTTAATGTGGTTGCTCAAACACATTGTATCCGCATGACATATGGAAGCCAAGTCATCGCATTGGATATCATTAGCTGCAAGAACCTCGGCGATGTGGTTCTTGTTGTCTTGAAACATAATAATCTTCATGTCATCTTCTAAACGAGTTTTCCAGCTCATGAGCTGAGATTCATCCTCTGGTGGTCTGATTTCGATGTTGTAAGGAAAGAGAGCCGATGTCCCTTCGCTTACTTCTTGGTAATCAGCTTCGGATTCTAATACTCTTGAGCCAAGAATCAAGACAGGACCAGAGAGCTTGTTCAACAGCCTCTGGAACAACTCGTAGAATCTTTCTGACTCAAGAAGCTTCTCAACGTCCCTGAGGTATACTATTAGTGGATGTTTGTCTGATACAGAGACCAACACCTGCAGAGAAAGACAACAACTGTGAAAAAGAAAAAAAACCCATTGAAACAATTTAGAAAACGTTTGTCTTCTTTTACCTTGTAAAGTGATTGCAAGAGAAGTTTCTCGTCGAGACATAGATTTGTGCTCCCTTTGCTGGAAGCTAGAAGCAATAAAATATAGGCATATATGAAGTAAAGAGATGTAATAATCTGAAGCTGAATACAAATATCAAGAAGATAAAACAATAGTTAGTTTCCAAACCTGTTGGATCAACTTTGCTTTGAGAGAGCACAGAAAAGGAACCCATCAAACTCGACATTTTATTCAATGTTAGCTCAGAAATAGACCTCTTCTGAACCTATAAATCAATGAAGAGATAAAAAAAACAGAATCAATGCTCTGAAATCATCAGCATAACAAAGCATGGTAGAAGCAACTTACAGGTTCCTTCATGGTGCATCCATATTTACTTTGTATCTGTTTCAAAAGAATATAATAGACAAAGCTTAGGAGTTAGGAGCTTCGTATGTTGCTTATTTGAAATATTAAAGTAGCTAGATGCATTTATTGGTTTACCTTGATAGAGAAATCAGTTACATCTAACAGCAATAGCTTTGATTCAAAGTAATGTGACAAAGCTTTTGCAAGCATTTGCTGATAAAACTCTGCAGGACCGGAAAGTAGAATGGCTTTACTTGCAGGGGCAAGATTCCGAGTGTGCTTTGAGATATCAGACCCTTTTAGATGAACATATGCTGCACTTGTCAATAACTCTCGAGTTTTCTCGCTGCCAGTTAATAACAAACAATCTTGATGAAAGAAAGAATGAAAGAACAAAGCAAACTTTTAATTCTGTGAACAAAAATATTGAGATTTCTAAGATTTGTTTTTTTTTATCATAAGAAAAATTTGGACCAAAGTCGATAATCCCTTATGTACAAAACATCATATGATATTAGTTTTCTCATAATCCTTTGACACTTGCTTTATCTTGTATATTTTTCTCATTGAGTTAAAAAATACTATTTGTTATTTCTAAGATCCTAAATCCTTTCACCACCAAACAATAAAGAGACTGTAAATCACATCCTCTATAAAGAAAACAAATAAGATAATCAACTTTTTTGCTTCCAAATATACAAAATTTTGACATCTAAATTAACTTGTCAAGTTCGCATCTTTCAAGCACACTCTTACCTAACAAGATCCAAAGATCTCAAACAAACTATGAGCATTCTAACAAAGAGCTTCATATTGAAGATAGGTGATCCTCAAAATGAGGGTCTGGGAGTATATTGATCCAACAATGAACTTTAATTATACATTTTAATCTTCATTCTTCATAATAATTGATTATAAGTACTAAGTTTTTATAAAAAAATTAATAAATACATAATGAAAAATTAATAAATCGTATATATATATATATTGGTTTAACCAAATAAATTCCTTTATTTTTCTCTTAAAAGTGAAATCAATAAAGAAAAGAGTTACCAAATAATTAGATTAAGTATACATAATTATTCTATTTTACATAATATTATTGTATAATAGCAATCATTATTATAATTTTAACATATTAAATATTTTATGTCAATAATAATATATATAAAGATGTATTTGAGTATTACTCAAAATATAGTTATAAATATTAAAGTGATTAGAAAATAAATCTTAGTATAATTATATGTAAGTTGCAAAATTATAAGGACTAAAATAAAAATTAAATATTTAATGAAAATATAGTTATAAAGATTAAAGTGATAAGAAAATTAATATTAGTATAATTATACGTAAGTTACAAATTATAAAGACTAAAATAAAAAGTAATAGTGTTTTGAAGATCTGAATAGTGGAACCTTAACTTTAAGGTTTCTTTATTCATAATCTTAAAATTAAGCGCTTGTTGGTATGACTAGGATTTATTAGCCGGGATCCGAATCCGATCCAAATCCACTCTAGATCCGCTTTGAAAATATGATATTTGAAGTGTCCGGATCCAGATATCTTGCTTTATAGGATTGGATATCTGAAACCGTATTTTAAAAATATATTGAATTTTAAAAATATATTGAATTTTAATTGTATTAATAATGATATTTGATATATTCATATTTATACATAAAATTGGCCTTATAATATTATATATAAAATTTTACAATATTATAAATTTATAAATATTTAATTTATGTATTGTTATTAAAATTTTAGTATTTTAAAAAACAAAATTTATTTTTGATTATTTTTATGTCGGATCCAAATATTCACATATAGTAAAATATCTAGACAAATATTCGAAATCACAGAAATGGGAAAGCCACATATCTAGATGTGGATATTAAATCCACGAATTCAACGGATCTAGATTTGAATTCGGATACACTAAAAATTTTCGAATATCTGGATCTCTCCAATCTTTAATTATTGAAAATCTACAAAACCTTAAAATAATTTAAAAACCACTTGGAGAAGCTCTAAGAAAGCATTGAAATTTGGATTTGAGCTAAAGAAAGCCTCGTAGTGACAAAAACTGTATCATAATCAGTTATATAAATGAGTTTATGTGTGTTTACATAAATGAGTTTATGTGTGTTTTTATGACAGTGTTTATATTTTATATTTTCAAAATAAACATTTTACTATGTATAATACTTTTCATTAATCTTAAAACTAAAAACCAAAACTAAAAACCAAAATTTAAAAACCAAAAATCAAAAATTAAAGTCTAAAAACCAAAATTTAAAAACCAAAAACCAAAATCTAAAAGCTAATAAAGCAATCATCACCAAAGAATAAAAGATATCTTGTTTTCAGTTACCTTAAGAAGTACGGAAACTTATCGAAGGTGACGGTACTCTCTCTCCCATCCAAAATTTGTTTCACCAACTCTTGTTCAATCTGTTCTCCGGTGAGTCCGTCTTCTAATGGGCCCGACCCGTTTGCCCATATACCCAAACTCTTACCAGATGCCAACCCAATCCCTAGTCCAACACCAACACCTAAAGCTGACAACAATACGCTCTTCTGCTCCATTTATTTTTTCGCTGATATAGAAAAAAATCCTCGTTGACCACGCGATCTTTTTCTTTCTCAAATGAAGAGTTTTTTTATCAGGGTTTGTAGGATTGCAAAATCCTGATTAAAATTTTCGAAACAAACTGGGTTGAAAACGATAATATAAGGTATAAAAAGGGTTTATGAAATCGTGAGGAAATAGATGAATTTATCAAGTCGAAATTTGATCATTTCTTTAATTTAATAATTCACATATATTGTATAACGGCTATCTAGGATTTTTGAATCTCATAATACAACCATGATGAGAATATTTCAAAACACCCGAAACAGAATCTACTAATTTTACTAATACAATATACTTTTGAAACACTTACTTTAAAGAAGAAGATCTAAAAAAAAATTGTAGGAAAGCTTGTTTTGTGTGTGTTGTGAGATGTGAATATGAGAAGAGATTATGTTTTTAATCTATAGTGGAGATTAGTTTTGTCATTAAATTGGCCTAGATTGGTTACCAAATTGGTTTTTCTTACTCACCAAGTTTGCCACCAAGATCTCCTATATACTAATTGAGAAGTCACTTTAGTGACTTTGCTTACGTGTCAATCACTGGTTAAGTCTTGAGAAAATTATTATAATTTGATTGGTCAATGATTTTTAATTTTAATTATTTAATTAGATCTAAAATAAAAGGTAAGTTTATAAACCATTAATATCACCTGCCAAATAATCTAAATGATATTACAAAAAATAATTTTATGGTAACTAATTGTCAAAATTATAGAAAGAGTCATATTGTTAGATTAATCTATATTATTAAAACTGAAGTCATTTTTCGGACTGTTTGAAAACAAGAGTAGGATTTTAGCCGAAAATTCTGTTTGAATACAGGGATAACTTTGTTTGGATACTATAACCTATATTAAATTCAAAAATATTCTGTTTAGATATTTTCTTCTATTTACACATTTATTCATCCCATTTCTTTCTTATTTACAGATTCTTCCAATATCATTAAAAATAATATATTTAAATTAATTAATTTCAATGAGTTGTTATTTCTTTGTCGTGAAAAAAAAGCAATCTCGAAATATATAGTGTACTTTATATAAAACTATTTATAAATATAGTATTAATTTATTTATTTTAGTAAAATATAAAAGTTTTGAGAGTTTAATTTTCAGAAAAACATATTATTGAAATTGTGATCAAAATATACAGGTGCACGAATATATGAAATATTGTGATCAGTTGTACTTGTTTCAATTGGAAAATTGAAATAACGAATATTTTTATACTCAAATCTACCCAATAAATATTTATGATTTCCATATATTTTTAATACATATCTTCCTAATTTTTTTTGTAACAATTTATTGACAATACATATCCGTCCTTTATTCTAATCATTTCCCCTTACGATATAAGAAATACTTGATTTCTAACATAAATATATAAATTATATTTGATTTATAAAATGTCGGAATACACAACTTTTGAAGTATCAAATAGCTGATTTTTGATTTAATAATATTAGATATTAGATATAATAGATTTTCTGAACTATCAAGATTTTGATAATCATCAATTAAGAACCAAATAAAATAGTCTATTTTTAACCTATAAGATTTCGAATTTAAGTATATTATATATTAGATATAATAGATTTTTTAAATAATCACGATTTTGATAATCAATCAATTAGGAACCAATTTTTTCCAGAATATTTCTCAACTCATTATACCATATTTATAATTTGATAACATAATTTTCAATCCTTCTAAAATGTGTGCAACACCCACCGAATATTTTGGGTATATAAATTTGGTATCAAAATTTTCCTTATAACTACAGATATAAGTTTGATTTTTTTCTATGGAAATAAATATTTAACACATACGATTTTACAAAAGCAATATATATACTAAAAAATCTAATCAGTGATTAGCCTTTATATTCGGCCTCAAATACAAGCAACTCAATATTAACAAGATTTTAGGAAATGAATATACAATTTTCTTTCTCATTATCGAATATACCAAAAAAACTCGATTTAAGTATTTTTATCAAGAACTAAAATATAGAAATATCTAATTTAAATATATTCAATACACGATTTTAAAAAATATTTAAAAGTTATTATGTGAATCTAGAATATTTCAAAGATTTCTTATTCAACACACTTCTTTACTTTTCTTTTATATATAACTCTCTATCTTCACTTCTCACCAATATAGCCAAAACCTCTCATCTTTGTCAATAATCTCTCTCTAAGATCAAGGTATGTTGTTGTTTTTTTTCCATTGTTTTGACCGATTTAGATACATATATCTAGGTTTCATTTTTTTTTACTTTTATGAATTACAATAATCTATGAATCACAATAATATGTTCTTAGACTGGCTTTTTAATATATTTTGTTTTAAATTTGCATGTCTTTCATTATTTTAGTGTTAGATTATTTTTGAAATGTATAAGATTTCGAATTATGTTAGGATTGTTTAGAGATTGATCTTTTGAAAATATTCTTTGTTTATATTTGCATGTCTTTCATTCTTCTAAGATTTGATTTATTTCAATATATTCGATTGTGTATTTTTGAAATATGTTGTTCTTTGGTTATATCATCTTTATTTGACTAAATCTAACTAAAGAACAAAGATTTTGTTTTGTATTTTTTCAATTATTTTGGCTAAGCTAATTATTCTTTGAACATGCACTAGGTATTCTCCATGGAAAAGAACCAAGCCCTCAAACTCAAGAATCCAATGGTAGAAGACTATGTTTCTTCACCAATGGAAGCATTCAACAATGGAAACAGGGAGACTAAGCTCCATTACGAGGCTATTCTTGAAAAGGTGAAAGAAATGGACGAGACTGTGTATAAGAGACATAGAGAGGAATTGGATGTCATTGAGCTTCAAGGAAAGCTCTCGGTTCTTGACCAACTTGAACCCATCTTTGAAGCTCTAATGAATCAAAAGGAGAAACTTGAAGTCGATCTTTAGATGGCACAAGCTAAGTTGGATGATGTGAGTGTTCCAAACATCGATTGGTACAAGTGGGATGAACCTCAAATGTATGATTAAACTCTTTGAATCTCTTTCTCAATGACTGTTGGTGATGATTTAATGTTTTTTCTTGTATTTTCGGATTTCATAACTATTTTACGGTTGTTACACAACCGTTTATGTATAATTATTTTGGATAATTAATGTTTAATTATGTTTTTATAAGGTCTCTAATATCTTTTGATCTATCATGATATATCTTTATTCTTGCATTTTGAGATTCAAAGATTGTCATTTATGTTTGATGATTTGATTATTTGTTTAGATATGAAATTTATTTTTGATATTTTGGTAAAGAAAATAATGTATCTTTTAGGTTAGTATATATTTTGAATTGATGAATATATTGTGTGGCATTAGATTTAGATATCTTTAAGTTATTGTATCAATTTCGGTTTAGTTTTTAGGCATATTATTATTGCTATAGATAGTAACAAAAAATAATACATATTTTAGATATAAAGTTATTATTGAGATTCTATGAACCTCATCATTATATTTGTGCAACATGCAAAACTTGATTTGACAAGTTATTATGGCAAATGTAACTAGTTTCATTTCCTAACAAACATAATTTATTTAGTTAATCTATGTTTGTAATGATGTTCTTTTGATAATGACAATACTTATGGAGGTGACATGATTGAACGTTATTTAGTTTTAAGAAGTTTTTTGTTTTGTTAGCAATCTCAAGTTTTAAATATTGTATCAATTTTCAAAATGGTTTTTATGACAAGTTATTATTATTTAGATATTAATTATTCAGTTGTAGTGTTAGCAATCTCAAGTTTTAAATATTGTATCAATTTTCGAAATGGTTTTTAGGTATATTATTATTGGTATATATAGGTAAGTGTTGTCTAATGATGTGTTTCAAATCTAATTTTACAAGTTATTATTGAGATTCTATGAACCTCATCATTATATTTGTGCAACATGCAAGACTTGATTTGACAAGTTATTGTGGTAAATGTAACTATTTTCTTATATAACAAACATAATTTATTTAGTTTATCTATGTTTGTAATGACGATCTTTTGACAATGACAATACTTATGGAGGTGACATGATTGAGCATTTGAATATTGTATCAATTTTCGAAAGAGTTTTAGGTATATTATAATTGGTATATATAGGTAAGTGTTGTCTAATGATGTGTTTCAAATCTAATTTTACAAGTTATTATTGAGATTCTATGAACCTCATCATTATATTTGTGCAACATGCAAGACTTGATTTGACAAGTTATTGTGCCAAATGTAACTATTTTTTTATATAACAAAAATAATTTATTTAGTTAATCTATGTTTGTAATGATGCTCTTTGACAATGACAATACTTCTAGAGGTGACATGATTGGGCATTATTTAGTTTTTCAAATTATTTGTTTTGTTGAAGAAAGTCTAATTGTTTTACAGATATAGATTAAAATACTTTATTGTTCACCATATAAATATTGTTCTCTTTTAATAGTATACATACATTTGCTAATTCGGTTTTGTTCGAATATTCGGACAAAGTAATACTTCTCTTAACAAAATCTATTAGATTTCAAATAGTTTTGATTTTTCAAAAAATCAGATTTATAATTTACTATTAAAAATCGACTATATTTCAAATACTTCTCCTAACCCTTTTTTAAATACAATATATTTCAAAAAACTCTTTTGTAGCAATGAGTTAATTATCTAAATTTGTTTACTAAAATATTACAATTTCAATATGTTTTATAATTTACAAATAAATAAATTTTAAACAACCAGTAAATATATGAATACTCCATAATAATAATATGCCTAAAAACTACAGAATAAATGAATGATTTTATTAGTTTTTATTTCACCATCAAAAGGATTATGAGCAAGAAAAATCTCACAAGCAGCAAAGATATCGATCATGCAATCATAAGATATAAACTTATTATAAATCATAGTTCGATATTAAGTTGGTAAAAAAGGTCAAAATCAAAACCCGCGCTTTCTAATCGCGAATCAAAATCTATTCTTTCTTATATTTATAAACAATCTAAAATAATGAATAGTATTTTTTATAAAAGTTAATATATATAATTTCATATTGTGTTTAAAAAATAGTTTTCAAATTCTTAGATAGATAATTATATTCACAATAAAATATTATAATAATTATTAATGTCTTATAATGTTCATATATGATTGATAAATTATTTATCAAGTTTTTGTTTTTTTAAATAAAAAGTTTATTTATTATGCCTTTCGAAATCATTTTCAGAATTTTAAAATTTTGTATAAAAGCACATATAATAAAAACAAAATTATATATTAAAGTAAAAGTTACTTAAATAATTTTTGCTTATGTGTCGATTATTGGTGAAGTTTTCAAAAAAAAAATTATAATTTACTTTGTCGATGATTTTTGGTTTAATTTTATTTTAATTACATCTAAAAAATAAAAATAAAAACTAGAAATAATTAACATGAGTTGCCAGATAACCTAAATAATATTGTTGACAAAAAAACCTAAATAATATTAAAAATAATTATGCATGTTAACTAATTGTTAGAATTATAGAAATAATAATAGTTTCTTAAAAAAGAAAGAGTAGTAATGTTTAGTTATTTTTTCTAATAGTTATAAACTACATAATATAATGAACAAAATTAAAAATTATTTATATATAAATCACTGTAATCGTTTTATACGTTGCATAAAGAATTATATTCGTATATTAGTATATGTTAAATATTAACGTCTTATAAAATTCATATATTATTTATAAATCATTTATATAGTTTTAAAAAATAATTTTATTATAGCTTCCAAAATGATTCTATCGAATTTAAAAATACTTATATTTTAATCACACATATATATATATATATATATATATTTTTTTTTCAGTGTAATTATCACCTTACTTTTAATTCTTTTTAATTAAAAACAAAACATTTTATATAGAAAATTTCTTTTTTTCTCCAAATTTTCTATTTTTCTCCTATAAATGATTTATATGCTCTTATATTATTATGTAGTTTATACTTTACATAACACTTAGATTCTTATATTAGTCTATTTTAAATATTAATGTCTTATAAGTTCATATATTCTTTATATAAGTTTTGAAGATTGGACGAATTATATCCAACAGAACATGTGAGAGCTTTGCAACTATAAAATGTTTTAAATTTAAGTCAAATACACTATAGTATAGTAAATAAGATATTGTGGTCATTGGAAGGGGGTTCTAAGATAGGTATTTGATTGATTGTATGATTTGTGTTAATATTTAGAGAAAGATAGAAATATTTGACAAAAAGATATGTAAGAAAATTAGGAAGAGATTAGAAATGCATGTTAAAATGTCATGAAAAGAAACAAATGATAAAAAGAGAAATAAGAAGAAGTTAAATATAATGCATAATAAATGTTAGAGAAGTTAATGTGATAATTGCATATATAAATGTTCATCAGTTATTTATATCAAATTTATAAGAACTTCACAACTAAGAATTAATTTTCTTTAAAATTAAATAAAGTGAATAATAAGATAATGTGATGATTATAATGTTTTTAAAATAGATTTTTAGGTTCACTGATAATGAGTTCGTTAATCATATGATCAAAATCAAGTACAATAAATATTTTTAAAGACTTAAACTAATATTACAGATTTATCACTAAATCCTATGCTTCTAAAAACAATATTGAGATTTTAGATTTTTAAAGTATTTGAGTTAAAAATTATCTATTAATGTTTCTAATTTTTATTCAAAAATTATAGTATTTATATATACATATATATGTTTATATATATATATATATATACAATATTTATACACGCAAATTTGCAGACAATCACCTAGTTTCCCTTTTAAAGTTCAAGCATTTTATCACTTGGGCTTGCAAAATAATATCCAACTAGAACTTAATTTGTGCATCCGCGCTAGTGTTTATTTTAATAGAATAAACATATGGAACTCTCAAAAGCACAAGAATATAATGGTTGTACAAACATGCATCCATATAAGTATTTATTATTGATTTGTAGTAATATAACATTTTTGACATATCAACGGTTTTCAATTTATATAATTTATTGATTGCTTATATTGTGATTGGATACTAAACCAATCAAAATGATATGTTATATAACAAATTCGTCAATCAATAATTTTTAACTGTATTAACCATTTTTGATATATTTGTTTATAAATTAAAACACCAATTAGTATATTTATGAATATTAATAAATCTATTTTCCAAAGTAAAATATTTTATATCAAATAAATTCACTTCTGCTTTAATAAAATAGATAGATATGTCTTTTTAAGTTTTTATGTAAGCCAAATAAATTTCTTTATATATATTTTATAAACAATATTAAATTAAAATTATTTATTGAATTCTTATAATTCAAATATATATCTGTGTAAATAATATTAATCATCAAGTTATTTAACATATATTTTAAAATAACTTTATATGTTTTTATAAAACATTTATAGTTTATATTTTGTATGTGAAATGAAATAATAATATATATAAAGTTTGTATGTCACATTTTCAATAAAGCTATTTAATTTAAATGTAAAATTGATTAGAGAATATTCATGTTAGTAAATAATGGTAAAATTTGGTTAGAGAATAATGATAAATTTGGTTAGAAGATAATCTAGTTCATTAATTAATAATTATTAAATGTAGTGGCATAAATTATAATTTTTAGAGTGAAAGTAGGGCTATGTTCAAAAGATACTTCCGTTTTAATAATATAGACCATCTCCATAACTATTCACATAAAATCATTTTCTTACTCAGCCAATTGGAATTATAAAAAAAATCTATTCACATATCCATTTTTTACTCATCCCATTAAGGTTATAATAATTGATTCCAACAATCTCCACATGAATAAAAGTTACTCTAAAAACATGAAGACTCAATAAACTATGCAGACTCAACAGACTCCACTGACTAGACTTAACACTGGACTAAACAAACAAACTTTCGAGAGTATAAGCGAAAAACTAATTGTGCATAAGGTAGTAGCATATTTTCAGATTTGAACTACTCATTGTTAATTTCTGTCGAGTTTACTTTTTAGGAGGTGAATGTGTTGTCTTGAACCACCTAATGTTTGTATAAATTGAGACAACGTATATAACCTACATGTGTTTCCTCGTAGAGTTTAATTCTCTATTGTATTTATTTTTGCCGTGAACTTGCATGGTTTGTTATGAGCGAATTTAGAGAGTGTAGCATGAACTTCATTATTCCCATAAATGGTTGTATTTCACACTCCTCGGTGATTGCTACAAGCACCTATCATATATACAAAAAGTATCCTATTATACTCTATATACATAATATATATGTATATGTGAAGGTTTATGGTCTTATCTCATTAAAAGTCATTACTTTACTTTAAATACTTACAGGAAGCACTGTTGATTATCGTGGAAATTGAGTAATTTCCAGTGCTTTAATCATATACTGCTTGATTTAGTTATCCCTTTGAACCAACATTTGAGATCTTAAATCTCATTGGTGGGGGTTTCCATCAAGCATCTTATTAGTCATAGGAAATAACCTCGTTCCTTTTAATGTTTTCACTTGATCTCTTACTAAACTTTGGTAAACAGGTCCGCAAGGTTGTCAGTTGGCTTGATGTAATCCATAGATATAACATTGGTTGAGATCAAGTGACTAATGGTCTTATGTCCTCGTCTAATATGACGTGATTTACCATTATATGGAGTATTTAGTCCCGAATATAACTGATTGGTTATCGCAATGTATGCGTAGAGCTGGGACAAGTTTTTCCCACATTGAAAAATCTTTCAAGAGGTTACGAAGCCATTATGCTTACTTGCTGCTTTGTCTAAAGCGATAAACTCATATTCCGTGGTAGAACTGGCCAATAAAGTTTGTTTGGGAGATTTTCAGGATATTGATGCACCTCCAAGCGTAAAAACATAACCACTTGTGGATTTCGAGGTCTTTGAGTCTGATATCTAGTTTCCATCATTGCATCCTTCCAAGACTGCTGGTTCTTTACCGTAGGGCAGCCCATAACAGTTGGTGTATCACAAATAATTTATTACCCTTGTTATGGCCTTCCAGTATGTATGACCCGAATTACTTATGTATTGACTTAATATATTGACCGCATGCTTTAGATTGGGTATGCACAATTGCTTAAGTACATAAGACTTCCAATTTCCCATGCATACTCTACTTGTGGGATGCCTCGCCTACGCTTGTGGTCAATTACAATAGTGTCTACAAGTGTTTCTGCAATTCCACTTGAATGGATCTTAAACCTCTTAGTATCTTTTCAGCATAGTGATCCTGAGATAAAGTTATCCCATTAGGATTCTTTACGTTCTTAATGCCAAAAATAACATCCGCAAGAACCATGTATTTCATGTCGAACTGACTATTGAGCATGTTCTTGGTTAGTTGGATGATATATTTGTTGCTACCGATGGTGAGCATGTTATCTACGTATAAGCACAACTAAGGTTGGGCAAATAAACTGAACCAGAAATCCAAACCAAACTCGACCTGATAAAAATGAATCTGAACCTATCCGAACCCGATATAAATATCAGATGGATATTGTTATATGGTATTTCAGGTTATGGGTTTTACCCGAACCCAAATGGATATTCTAAAAACCAGAAAATTCAAAATTCCAAAAAACAAAATATGTATCCAGCCCAATTTCTAACCCTAATATGTATCCAAAACACACTAAGATATTATTGAGTACCTAAAATAATTATCTATTACATGAATAGTTAACACAAATAGTTAGTCTAATACTCCTCCCTGTTCCAAAATAGATGATGTTTTGAAGATTTTTTGATGTTTCAAAATAGATGATGTTTAGGTATTTTTTATTAATTATAGTTTTATCGAAAAATGTGTGTCCAATAATTTTTTATTATTCTCTTTGATGGTTGGCTGAATTAATTTAGTTTATATTTTTAATACAACTTTTTAGGGAAAAATGTATGTCTTAATTCTTGTGCATTCACCAAAACATCAACTATTTTGGAACAGATGGAGTATATAATTTTATTTGGTCAATATTAATATTTTTATGTTTTGCCAATTGTATTTGAAATTCAGTTATGAATAAGTTTGCTCTTAAAGTTTAAACAATGTTTTTTTAGGAAGTTTAAATAGTGTTTTTTACATATTGTTAACATTAATTTGTTTACATTTCCTTATGTATGATTCTCGTTTGAAAATGCTTTGGGTTTTCTTGAATTATGATATGTATGATGTTGTCACGAATAATTAAAGGAAGAGTCTCGAATGGTTGATAAACGAGTCTCCCAAGTTATTTTGAAGGACAACAATGGTTTGAAGAAGATAAATACACAAATTTATTGAAAGCATTAGTAATATATTTAAGTTTTATAAGATCTCTGGTTGTGCGTTTGAAAGAGCTCCAATGGAGCAAGATGAGAGCTTGATTGCGATTTGAGAGAGAGAGAGAGAGATTAATGAAAGAGACTTTGTGGTTTAGACTAAGAAGATTGAGAGACTAAAGAGACTAGGGAGACTGAGAGATTAGAGACTTGTGAAGAATAAGATTCAAAACACATTTACAACTTTAAATAATAAACTTAACTTTAATGGCTATTGTTGCTTGAAGATATGGGAAATCTGGATGTCGTCTTGGTCTCGTCAAGATAATCTGAGTGATGGCTGCTTATTGGCTGAAGATACACATGGACATGCTAGCATGAATGGTTGGGATCTCTTCAGTTTAAATAAAGGGGCAGGATGGATCCATGTGTGGACAAGGTTGTAAAGGTAAAGCACCTTTGCTTTTCCAGCATGTCTCTTGGACACAGATCCTATCGCATATTCCCTTATCATCTGAACTCCCCAGCGGTCATAATAGATCAGGATAAGACACACCCTAAGTTTGCACAGCTCTTAGTTGACCTTGGTTGAAGATGGTACGGTCTGCTCGCATGTACGGTCGATGGTACGGACCGCCTATCAGTACATCGCCCTATTTTTGCACAACTCGTCTAAGCTTCTCCAGTGGTTGAACCTGATTCGGTTTGGGTTGCCCTAAGTTTGCACGGTTCATACGGTTCCATACCGTCTGAACACTTGGTCGCCCTATTCTTGCACCATCACCCATCTGACTAAAATGGTGTATAAGTCCCTCATGGACTTGACCCTAACTTTTCACAGCTCATTTGGATACTTCTGGACACTCCTGAAGTCTTAACAGACAATGTCTGGAGGTCTTGCTCTATTCTTACACAAGACTCATACTCCACCAAACTTATCTTGTTGGCTCCATTTCTTTTCTTCAAGTCAACACTCCCTGTCAATCTTGACTATAGGAGATCCTTAGTCAAGATTGGAAACTTTAAGAATTCCCTCATTAAAAACCTCACCAAGAAAAATCTTTTTTGTGACAAAATCTTGATGAGGAAAAAAGAGTAGGTTCCTCAAGGCCTAGAGATTGGCCAGTGGGTCTTTGTATCTTTGTATCAGTGTGAAGAACACAAAGACCTTGGATCATGGCCTCTTCACTTCATCACACGCCTTGTACTCTTCTTCAGGACCGATCTTGGTCTCTCCCCCTTTCACCTAACTTCTTGTTAGGTTGAAGTGCTCGGGCATACCAGATATTCCTTCATAGAGTTACAAGTACCTGATACACCATCCCACAAGTGTATCCTCAAGAGAAAAACATATCATGAATGCATAAAAAGATGAAGATCTGGTTTACTCCCTTGTTTAAGATGGTAAGGAGTGGCTGCTTGTACTCGCCTCTTGAATCCCTCAGTTGCTTCTTCTTCATGAGTCGCCACCTTGTTGGAATGTTATGAAAATGCCTCTGCCTCTATTCATTCACCTCAACACTAGAAGCCGTCTTGAAGATTGCTTCATCATCTTTCACCACACTTCCTTAACAGGTTGGCTTCTCTTCTTGAATAACCACCAAGTACTCTCTCTCGGATCATCGAAGCTTCTCAAAACTTCCTCTCAAGCTTGCGACTGATTCTAGGAAGAACCAAGCTTGGACGGATGATAGCTTCTTGATCTGGAACAACACACCATTGCAACCTCTCTTCTGAATTTACCACCTTGTTGGAATATTGGTAGATGCCTCAGCTACTTCCTCAACCACCTCACCATATAAGCCGCATTGATGGAATAGACTTTTTCTTCACACAGTCAAGACTGATCTAAACAACCTTTTGCTTAGACACGCCACTGCCTAGACCCGAATGGCTTCTTCTTCATTTGATTGCAATGGACTTCTTGAACCGCCAAATAGCTCACTTAACTCCCCTCCTCAATCTTGGATTGAGTCTAGGTCTAAGCTTGCAGTGAGCTTCAGTGAGACTTTAACAACAGTGGCACATTACCCACACACTCTTAACCACTCTCCATTGAATCAATCAATGGGTAAAGTCTTCCTCTTTCACCTTCGTCTGATGATGAACTAAGGAAACCTCTTGTGCACCTGAAACATCACTCAAACTCGAGCCAAGATAAGACACAATATCATTGGGATCAAACCTTGACTAATCATCAAGTTTGATCACCAATGTAACAAGCTACCTCTCTATATACTAAGCAAGACCTTATCAGATTCAATACAAAGCATTTGGGCATTTTTAAAGCTCCTTAAACTGCAACTAAGACATTAATCTAGATGCATCAATACAAGGTGACACGTTCTCAAATTACCCTAGAGCTACTGATTACTCTCTCAAATAAGAGGTTAAGTTGTAGTACTTAGGGATCAAATCCACAGAGAGAGAAAGGTCACCAAATAGATTTGATAATCAACTTAGTTATGTTAGGCAATTAATAATACTTTACAATAAGTAAATCCAAAAATAGTTGGTTTGTAAACAAGTAAGGAAAATAGATAGATCTAGAGTTTTCAGGTAGTGAAATATAGTGAATAGAAGCCAATGGGTTTTCAATCATAGAACACGAATTCAATTAGTAAAGATATCAATAGTTATATCTATCTTATGCTAAGCTTAGAGTCTATAAATTTTCGTGGGCATGTTTGGAATGACTGTCAATCGATGGTATACAAACAACATCGATCAATGGCTATCATAGTCAATTAAATGACCAGATTCGATTGGTTCACTTAGAATTACTAGACAATTTTCTCGATTATCCCTAGTAACTTAAGCTCAACAGTATTTGTTCAAGTAACGATCCTACTCTCGCAATGTCAGTTATCCTAATATCAAAGTTCTAGTTAGCTACTCTAGAACATAAGCAATAAGCACAATTCTGATGATAGATCTAATAGCCACCCTAGCAATTCTATTGTTTGGCTAATCCATCAAAACCATTAATAAAACCTAAATCTAACAAGGTGACTACTCAGACATAACTAAGCATAACATAATCATAAACATAAAATATTGCAAAAGATAAAGAATATGAATATAAACTGGGGTTCCAATACAAAGCTTGAAAGAAGTCTTGATCTTCTCCCCAAAAACCCTAAGCTACTATCTAAGTCTCCAAAATCCTCTTTAATCGTCTTTTGCATAAAACACCAGGAAAGACAATATAAACTAAGTAAAACACGTCCATGGACAATCTTGTAATTTATGTGACTTGGGTTTCAAGTTTACTTTGTGAATTGGGCTTCTGCGCATTGACCGCCAATCGACGGCAAGTGTGTGTCGTCAATCGACGCAACACTCTGTCTTGACTCCTACTTCGCTGAATTTGACCAGCTACGGGGTTCCTCTCACTCTGAGCTTCAAAAAGCTTCATAATCTCTATAATACTCCAAAATATACATGGACCTGAAAAGACTTTAAAACACATCCTAGACACACATACAGACTCCAAATACGGCCTATAACATGGTCTAAAAGTGGTAAATATTATGACTTATAAACTCCCCTAAAATTAACCTTTTGCTTCTCCTCAAGCGAAACAAGGGTAAACTTGTGGAGGAGATCTGAAAACACAAGGACTCACAAAATGGTAGCTTATCATTATCATTTTCACTATGTTGCAACCACATTAACCAAATGTCAATCTTAGAGAAACTTTATATACCTTATCCTAGTATAGCAACCAAATATATTCTACCAACAACTTAGTAGATACTAGCTTGACTCACCCCTGTACTAACCTCATTTTTTGCATAAAATAAAATTGTAGGCTTTACCTTGGGAGTATCGATCAAAAGATACAAGGACTTTTACCCATACAAGTATCTGAACACACATTCAGTCTTCTCTGATTCCTTTCTTCCCTCTTTCTCTCTTCTCTGAATCTCTTTATATTTTTATTTTATAAGTCCAATGAATCAATGATGAAGAATATCTCTGATGTCTTCCTTGATATATTGATGATTTTTCCATATATAGCTCGTGCATTGCCATATAAATCTATGTAGACGCCATACTCATATATTTCTTCCCCATAATCAAAGTTCTCTTGATCAAACACTTCAGGTTCTGATCTGTAACCGGAGAAGTTCTCTATAAGGTGAGTATCAATCGACGACAGCAGTGGTGTGTCGATCGATGCTCTGTTGTTACATGTACGGTTGTCAGGTTGATGTTGTCTAAAGAGTTTCTTGATCCATTGGCCATTGCGAGTATGTCTCCTACATTTTCCTTAGATACATGGAGAATTTTTCCATCCATTGCTCGTGCATATTCTTTTGGATCTCTCATAATTCCGAACTCATTTAGTCTAAGATAACCATAATCTGCATGAGTATCGTTCGACAGTATAGGGCTATCGAAGATCGATGTCGCAATCCAGGTTTCATCGGATCATCTGAAATTTCCAGCTTCCTATAGTGCAAGAGCACATACTCGGTTGCTTCTTCTTCAAAATAATATTCGTCGTAATGTGGGTTAGTTGTATCATGTCCTAGGTCAGGTTGTCGTTGATCGATATCAAAGGGTGGGTGTCGATCGACTGTTGGTTGGCATCGTCGATCGATGTGTTGAGCTGGGTGTCGATCGATGCTCAATCGTCTGGGTCGTTCTCTTGCTCGAAATTGCAGAAACACGTGGCCACAAGTTCTGGTTCATGAACCAAATCAATGAGAGCAGTCTTGGTTCTAGTTTGAACATGCTCATAGTAGTGATTTTGATAAATAAGATATAGATACAGCATGTTTGTCTTCATGTCGCATATTGCTCCTACCGTGGCCATGAAAGCTCTTCCAAGTAGCAAGGATGAATTCTGCTCCACATGGACGTACAAGACATGAAAGTCTACATGAATTAAGGCATCACCGATTTTCACTTGGTGTCTTTGATTATGCCTCCTAAACTCACCTTAGAGCAATCCACAAAAGTGAAGGAATCACTACAAGGCTCCACCTTTAAGCTTCGCAGCTCTGCCATGTTTCTTGGCATAATGCTTACTGAAGAACCGGTGTCACATAGTGCATGAGGCTAGTCATGTCCCTTGATGCTGCAGGGAATCACAAAATCCCCATGGTCACTTCTCTTCTTCAACTTGACCTTTTGGTTTATCTTCTCCCTCGGATAATTAAACATTTTCTCAATGTCCTCATCAGTCTCTTTGGTTCCTCTGAAGAACATCAACAATCTGTGAGTGTAATAAGCTTCCTCGGAAAGGGTTTCTAAAGGGACTCTAAGGACTGTCTTAGCAAACCTATCCATCTCTTTCTCATTAGCTTCCCTTCTAAGATGCTTAGGGACCTTCTTCTTTCTTCTAGAATGTCTATGCATAGCTTCCTCAATTACCATAAGGACTGGTTTATATGTCTGTTAGGTTTTGGGTAGGGTGGGCTTCGAGTGCCTATTAGCATATAAAAAACTCACATATATGCTTGGCAACCGACATCCTTCTGTTTTGAACAGTCATCGATCAATATTAGGGTCTGGATGTCGATCGATGTTCATCTGTTCACACACGGATTCTTCAGGTATTATCGATCGATGGTTAGTTTCAGCTGTCGATAGATGGTTGTTCAAACAAGGCAAGGGATTCTCACGAATTTCTTTCTCCTAGTGCCTCATTCCTTCCACAACTTCCCAGGAATCATCATCTATGATGGCACTGACGTGGTGCTTCTGTCCAGCCTCAATTTTTTCCTTGATCAAAGCTTGTTGTCTCCTCACAGCTTCACTGTTCTGAACAACTTGATTCTCTAGCTTCTTCACATGGGTGTTAAGAGCTTCAAATTTAGTGTTGAGGTTGACTAGACAACATCAATCTTTCCATTGAAATTCACTCTCATTTTCTAATGTCCCTCAAGAAGCTTGTCAATCATAGCTTCAATCTTGTTCTCCTGGGTAGTTTATGGGGTGTTCTGATAGTAAGAGGCTCCATAGGTCATGTTGTTGTTGTAGGGTCTCTGCTGTTGTGATCCTTGGTTGTAGCTACTCCTTTGACCAGCCGTAATAGTTTTTGTAGCTCTGGTTCCCATATCTATGAAATATATTCCCACCAACAAAGTTCACATCCTCTGCTTCACCTTTCTCATTGTATGATCCTATAGCTTCTACACCTTTTACGAAGCTGACTTGCCTCTTTAGAAAACTCTGAACACTGTTTAACTTGGCTTTTACTTCTTCCATCTGATCCTTGGTTAATGTAGGGACTGATTTCCTCATCTCATGATCATTGTTTGGTGATGTTGCTTGCTGCCAAATTCTCTGTCAATCTGGTAGCCTCTTCTCCACTCCTAGTGCAGAAGTTTCCCTCACTGTCTGTATGTAAAGCCATCTGGTATGATAGCTCAATACCTCTGAAGAAAGTGCTGAGGCTTTGAACTTCATTGAATCCATGGTGTGGACAGTCTCTTTGGTAGGATTTGAATCTGATCCTGGAGTTTCTGAAAGACTTTGCATGCTCATGTGTGAATGTAGCAATTATGCTCCTCAATTCCTTAGCTCTGGCATCATCAAATAAATTACGTAGGAAGACGTTTTTGATGTTTGCCCAGGATGTAAGAGATCTTGGTGGTAGCTGCTTAAGTTAGTATGAAGCATCTCCAGCAAGCGAATATTTGAAGAGCTTGCATAAAAGGTAGTCTTCAAGGAATCCATTAGCCTTGATGGCAGACACAAGATCCTCAAATCTCTCCAAGTGATCCATAGGGTGCTCATGAGAATGACCATGAAATGGTGTATGTACCACAAGTGTGAAATATGTTGGTTTCAGCTCAAAATTGTTCCTCTAGAAAGATGGAGGACGAGGACCAGATCTGTTGGCATAGATGTAGTCAGTCAATGTTCTGGGTTGAGCAGCCTGGGCTTCATCTCTAGCTTGATCTACAAGAGCGTCTTATGGTTCAGGGATCAAAATCCCCTGATCATCAATTCTCTGACATGTTGAATTACGCAGATGACTATCAATTTCATACAGATCTCCTCTCTCGTTCCTAGTCACGATCAGCATAGCAACCATCTCTGCTCGGGAGCCACTGTCGATCGATGTATCGGTATTGGTGTCGATCGATTCTGGTAGATGAATGTCAATTGTTGAAGAAGTGTTGGCATCGATCGATGCTTGTAGCTTCTCCTAGCGGCTACGTTCGATGGCTACTGGGTCTGAGAAAATTAAGTCTTTTTCCTTGTTTTCTCTGGTACTGCTGGGCATGCACCTGAAAGACAAAAGAAAAAAATTGTAAGTAAACAAAAAAAAACTAGAAAAAAACTTGCAAAACAAATCTAATGGCGATCATTTCTCTCGGCCAACAACACCAAATTTGATATGTTTTGAAATTATCCTAGAGCAGCTGATTGGTCTCTCAAATAAGAGGTTCAGCTATAGGACTCAGGGATCGAAACCACAGAGAGCGAGAGCACACAATAGATTTGATAATCAACTTAGTTATGCAAGGCAATTAATAAGACTTTAGAATAAGTAAATCAAGAAAGAGTTGGTTTGTAAACAAGTAAGAAAAATAGCTAGATATATGATTTTCAGGTAGTGAATTATAATGGAGAGAAGCCAAGAGGCTTTCAATCATAGAACACAGATTCAATTAGTAAAGATATCAATAGTTATACATATATCATATGGGTAAGCTCATAGTCTACAAACTTCCGTGTGAAAATTCGGATTGACCGTCGATCAATGGTATGCAAACAACATCGATTGATGGCTTTCTTAGTCAAGCATTAAACGACCAGATTCGATTGGTTAACTTAGAATTACTAGACCAGACTCTCGATTGTCCCTAGTAACTTAAGCTCAACAAGATTTATTCATGAAACGATCCTACTCTCACAGTGTCAATTATCCTCATATCATGGTTCTAATTAGCTACTTTAGAACACAAGCAATAAGCAAAATTCTGATGATAGATCTAAAATCACCCTAGCAATTCTATTGTTTGGCTAATTCATCAAAACTATTAATAAATCCTAAATCTAACTAGGTGACTACGTTGATATAGCTAAGCTGAACATAATCATAAACATAAAATATTGCATAAGATAAAGAATAGGAATAGAAACTAGGGTTCCAATACAAAGCTTGAAAGAAGTCTTGATCTTCTTCCCAAAAATCCTAAACTACTATGCAAGTCTCCAAAATCCTTTCTAATCGTCTTTTGCATAAAACACCAGCAAAGACAATATAAACTAGGTAAAACACGTCCAGGTGCAATCTTATAGTTTATGTGACTTAGGCTTCAAGTCAGGTACTTTTTAAATTGGACTTATGCGCGTCGACCGTCGATTGACGGCAAGTGTGTGTCGTCGATCGACGCAACACTCTGTCTCGACTCGTACTTTGCTGAATTTGACCAGCTAGGGGTTCTTCTCTCTCTCTCTCTCTCTCTGAGCTCCAGAAAGCCTCATAATCTCTATAATGCTCCAAAATGTATCTAGATCTGAAAAGACTCTAAAACACATCCTAGACACACATAACATACTCCAAATATGGCATATAAAAGGGTATAAAAGTGGTAAATATTAGGACCTATCACAAGGCAGCAACAAGACACAATGCAACAACCTTTAGTCTGATTTTATTCATGAATGCAAGTAGGTTTAGACAACTTCTAACTCCCTAACAAGCAACATTAGAATCGAGGTTAAGAATTTTAAAAACTTTCAATCACCAAACAAGACTCTTTAAGCATCCTGGGACAGATTCTAAATCATTTTCATTTCATTTAACAATTTTTAAACACATCCTCAAGTTTTCAGTCACTTCACAACACCACAACAAGTTCACACAAGCCAAGCTTTAGACAAGAGAAAGAGATTTCTCTTACAGCCAAGGAACTAGTGTTAGTTCCTTGAAACTCCATAGTACACGACCATACAGTAAGCTGTTGGTGTCGACCCCAACACCTCCTTCTTCCATGGACCCTCCTAACCCACCATGTCAAAGACACCATCTTTCTTCATGTTTGAGTCACCATGATAAGCGCTTGGATCTAGTTTGTTGAAGAGGCTCGCTAGAACACTTGACAACCTTTACTCAAGGACCTTCTTTATTCAAGGGTGGACATGAGAGTGTGGAGAACAACCAAAGACAGCTTATGGACGCCATGTATGAGCCAACCTTCTTCTTGAAGAGGTTTAATAGCGGATTAAACATGAAGCTTCTTCTCGGTTTGGAAATGACATGGGAGTGACCCTTGATCTTAACGGAAGCTTGAACCAAGTTCTGATGAACCTGGCTCTGATACCATAAAATGTTTTATAAGATCTCTGGTTGTGGGTGTGAAGGAGATCCAATGGAGCAAGATGAGAGCTTGATGGCTATTTGAGAAAGAGAGAGAGAGAGATTAAATGGAAGAGACTTTGTGGTTTAGACTAAGGAGATTGAGATACTAACGACACTATGGAGACTGAGAGACTAGAGACTCGTGAAGAAGAAGAGGGGAAACCCCATTTTGCTTAACATTAATCAAACACACATACACGAATTTATTTATGATTTTACAATTTTAAATCATAAACCTAAATCTAATGGCTATTGTTTCTTGAAGAGATGGACGATCTGGATGTAGTCTTGATCTGATCAAGATGATCTGAGTGATGGCTACTTATTGGCTGAAGATACACACGGACAGACAAGCATGAATGGTTGGGATCGCTTCAGTTTGAATAAAGGGACAGGATGGATCCATGTGTGGACAAGGCTGTAAAGGTAAAGCACCTTTTCCTTTCCAGCATGTGTCTTGGACACATATATCCTATGGCAGATTCCCTTAGCATCTGAACTCCCCAATGGTCATAATAGATCAGGATAAGACACACCCTAAGTTTGTACAGATCTTAGTCAACCTTGGTTGAAGACGGTACAGCCTGCTCGCTTGTACGGTCGATGGTACGGACCGCCTGTTTTTACCTCGCCATATTTTTCACAGCTCGTCCAAGCTTCTCCAATGGTCGAACCTGATTCGGTTTGCATCGCCCTAAGTTTGCACGGTCCGTACGGTTCCTTACCGTCTGAACACCTGGTCACCTCTTCTGGCACCATCATCCATCTGACTCCAAATGGTGTTTAAGTCCCTCATGGACTTGACCCTAACTTTCCACAGCTCATATGGATACTTTTGGACACTCTTGAACACTCTTGAAGTCTTGACAAACAGCTTTGGAGGTCTTGCCCTATTCTTACACAAGACTCAAACTCCACCAAACTTCTCCCTTTTTCTCCATTTCTTTCTCCAAGTCAACAATATTGAGTTTAATCAAGTATAAACTAATATTTTTAGAACCGATAACCCGATTAATATCTGAAAGTAAAACTATATCGGGTTCAATTGGATTTTGGATATATAACTAATCCTGAACCAAACCCGACTAAACAAAAACCGCATCCGACCCAGAATTTTATAAGATCTAAATGGGACTGAAATTTATAAATCCCAAAATCCGAAATCCGAACCAAAATCTGAGTGGAACCCCAATTGCCCAGCCCTAAGCACAGAAGAATATACCCAATAAGAGTACATTTGAAGTAAATGAATTTATCACATTCCTTGACGCTGAACCCATTTGACATCATCATACTGTCAAATTTTTCATATACATCATCATTTTACAAGCCTACAAACTTTGTGTTCTTAACTCGGAACCACCAAACCTTTAGGTTATTTCATGTGTATCTCCTCTTCTAAATCATCATTCAGAAAGACAGTTTTAACAGCCATTTGATGATTTGATAGATTTGCAAGTCTCTTAATGATGCAATTGCAATCATCGGTCGGACTGAAGTTATTCTCGTGACTGGAGAATATGTGTGAAAGAAATTTATACCTTCTTTTGGTCTGAAACCTTGCACCACAGCTTTTACCTTGTACTTATCAATTGAGCCGTTAGTTTTTAACTTGGTTTTGAAAAGCCATCTACACCCTAATGCTTTAAACCTTGAGGTAAATCAATTATCACGTATGTATGATTTTGTATTATAGTATCAAATTCCTTATTGACTGCTTATTTCCAGAAATGTGCGTCAAGTTTAGACATGGCTTCTGTATAGGATCTCAGCGAGAAATACCATCATGAAATCTTCACCAAAAAAATTTCCTTACGAGCTCTCTTGCTTCGTCTAGGTTTGTTTTCAGTATCTTTTCTTAATTTTCAAAAGTTCCAAAAGTAATTGCCTCATCAATGGAGATAGCCGCATCTCTTTCTTCACGAATGCGTTTACGATATTTTTTATCCTTACACGAAAATATATCTTCAAAAACATGAAGCATTCCTTGAATCCATGATCGTATTGACATGGGTGTCTGGTATATCTGATTTAATTACCAGAAAACGATAAGCACTGATGTTGTGTGTGTAACCAATGAATAAAGCATCCACACTTTTGGGTCCAATCATGACCTTTTTAGGAGGTGGCACTGTGACTTTTGCCAAACACCCCCACACTTTGAGTTATTTGTATGAAGGCACATTACCCTTCCAAAGTTCATATGGCGTCTAGTTACTTTATGATGTATTTTGTTGAAGATATAGTTTGTGGTGAGCATACCTTCCACCCCCCCCCATATACTGGGGTAGACTAAATTTCTTCAATATTGCATTCATAATTTCTTTCAAAATTCAATATTCTTTTTTCTGTAACTTTGTTTGATTCTGGTGGATAAGGAGCAGTTGTTTGATGGATAATATCATTTACTTGACAAAATACATTGAATGGTCCATCATATTCACCTCCTCAATCACTTCTAGCTCTTTTGATAACTTTCTAGTTGGTTTTCAACTTTAAATTAGTACTCCTTGAATTTGTACAAGACTTTGTCTACTATGTAACAAGTATACGTAGCAATATCTTGTGCAATAATTTATGAAGATCACAAAATACTTTTTACCGTCTCTGGTTTAACATACTTCAAGTCACACAAATATGTGTGTATTAAACTCAGAAGTTCGGTTGTTCACTCAGCGTGAAGTGATGGTGTTTTTGTGACTTTTGCTTGGACACAAATTTCACATTTGTTTTACTAATTTTAGACTTTGGGATCATGTTCAAATTCACCAGTTCTTACACAGACTTATAATTTATATGTCCTAAGCGTTCATGCCAAATATTAAAAGACTCAAGGATATAAGCAACTAGATTCTTATTCACTAAAATTTTTGAAGCAAGTCATCATCTTTCTTAAGGACGGTCATTATACACATTTTTACCAGTCCAGATTTAACAAAAACCTTTCCAATATAAACATAACTCTTCATGAGGAATATCTGCTAGGATTGAAATTTGATTCCAAAACCGTGCTTACTCATGAGAGATCCAGAAATCAGACTCTTCCTCATATCTGGAACATGTTTCACGTTGGTGAGGGTGACATCCATGCCTGATGTCATCTTCAACACAACTTTCCCAATACCTTCGATCTTGGATTGGGACATGTTTCCCATCTTCACTTGATCATTAGATTTACACTTTTGATAGGTATTGAACATCTCTATCAGTGCATCTGTGTGTAGTGATACATGAGTCGTACCACCATTCTTTTGGTTTTCTTCAACCATGTTAGCTTATGTAACCACAACACAAAAATCAGCTTCAGTCAGGTTGGCATGATTCTTCCCCATAGCCTTCTTGCAATATTCTGAGGATCTATATCCCATCTTGGCACAATATTTAGACTTTGTTCGTGGAAGGTTGAGCTTGTTTTCTTGAAGCTCAAGGGAGCTTGTTGGTCAAGCTTATTTGGCTTAGAATTTTGAAATCTTGCCTTTACCTTACTAATATTCTTGTATTCACCTACATTGGCATCATGAGTATGAACTAAGCCCCTCTTTATTATGTCTTAGTGACTCATTCTGAAGCATGGTAATCAGATTTGGCAACCTGAGGACCTTTTGCTTGTAAGCAAGATAATTTTTGAAGTCTACCCAACTAGGCTAAAACATCTCAATGAAGAAATTTACCGTGAAAGTCTAGCTTCATTCATTCTTCAGCGATCTCTTGGAATATTAATTTTAGTTCATGCACTTGCTAGATACAGACATAACTTGTATAGGTAGCACTCCAAGTAGTTGACCATTCTCAAGTTGGGTTGTCGTCTCACTGGTTGAACCGCCATTTGCAATGACGTCAATGTTGTTATCACCGTTAGTCACCGTGCAATCTATTCACAAAACACAAACCACAGTAAGTATTCGAGAATCAATTCATATAAGCGATTAAAATTATTAAGTCGATATTCAATAAACGTTCTCAGAAATCGCATAGAGCGTTCCTAAACATTAATAGTCACTCCCAAAAATCGCCTATAAGACGTTCTTAAACGCTATTTTAATCAAAAGGGTCGTTTTTCTTTCTTTCTGAAAAACGAGATCGCATACCAGTCAAAGAGTAGCGTAAATCGGTTCCTTATTTGTCTTTTATTCCAAAATGTTATGTTTAATAGCTAAAGAGCATTCGCAAAGCCATTTCAGACTGATTTTAAAAAAAAGATTTTGGAAAACCGTTTTATTAATACGTTTTAGAAATATAGATCGCAATATACAATCTGATTTAAACGATAACAAGACGTGCATTTATTGAGTTAAGATTATAGGACCCCAAAAATCATGACTGAAAATCAGGGAACAAAATTGACTTGGAAATAATAATATAAGGTATAAAAATGTTTATTAAATTGTAAAGAAATAGACGAATTCACAGAGTCAATTGATCTTTTCTCTTAATTCAATAAATTACATGTAAAGTGTAACGGTTACGTGTGATTTTTGAATCCCATGATACAACTATGATGAACCTGTTTTGCAACACTCGAAACAGAATCTATGAACTTTACTAATACAATATACTCTCGAGACACTTATTTTAATAAAAAAGATATAAAGAGTTTTGCTTGTGGGAAGCTTGTTTTTGTGTGTTGCGGGAAGTGATTCTGTGAAGAGATTATATATCTATCTATAGTCGAAATTAGTTTGGTTACATAACATATCCAAACCAATCTCGACTTGTTATCTACCCAAAAATTACAAGTACTGAATTATGGATCCTTGCTCGAAAGGAACCAACCCGAACCCAAATCGAAAATTTTCAAATACTTAATTAGTTCCAAATGTTTAGGACCTGAAGAACCCGGATCCGAAATTAACTGAGTCGTACCCAACCCAAAGATTTGATGCTTATGCTTGTGAAAAGCTTGTTTTTGTGTGTTGCGAGATGTGATTCTTTGAAGAAATTATATATCTAGTTATAGTGATGATTAGGTTAGTCGCCAAGTTTTTCCTTTTAAAGTTCAAGCTTTTTTACATCAAAAACCAAAATTATTAAGAAATCATCTTACTTAACCCACTAAATTTGCAAAATAGTATTCAATATTTCCATAACTATTCACATAAAAACAATTCTTTACTTAGTTTCTTGGGTTTATAAAAATTTCTATTTTTTGGCATCAAACGGCTAATTCTATTACTCATACTTTAGGTGGTCTGGGAACCGAGACCGGAATAGAACAACCAACAAAACAAAGATTTCGTTGAAATGAATGTGCAGTCTTGGCCAGAGCGTCTGAAATTCCATTGTGAGCCCTTGGGATGTGACATAATTCGAAACTTAGAAAACATATCATCAACGTCTTTATAGCCTCCAATTTCGTTGCAAAATATAGCCATGGCTCCGGTTCCGTTACCATAGAGATAACGTCATTACAATATGTGCCAAATCGCTGACATGACGAAAATTGCAATATACTCTCCATTGTCCATCTAAGAGCTTCTAATTCAGAGTGAAGCACCGACTCTCGTTTTCTTAGATTTCGCGTCCCCATAAACTCAGTTTTCCAACTACAGTTCTTCCACACCCACCCGCAGCCACTATACTCATCATCGGCGGTCCAAGAACCGTCCACCAAACAGATGTTCTCCAGACTTAAGATCTGTGGTTTTTCATCCATGTGGTCTTGTGAGTTCAGTTTGGCCGTCTCATTAGCATTAAATCATGCCAGACATTCACTCTCTACATATCGTATTAACTCCATTGGGTCTCGATCAATCCCCCTAAATAAATATTTCTATTTAGATGTCTAATTTTTTACTTTTCCTATTAGAGTTGTATTAATTGGTTCTAATAGGTTTGGACTTTGGAGTAAAATAAAATTTTAGGTGGACGAAGTAAGAGGAAGACGAAGATAGGTTTGACAAATGTGGAGAAGGATGTTTATTTATTGCGGCGTTTGCTTACATTTCTGAAATGTGGAAGATAAAAGTTGCACCAAGTTGTCAATTTGAGGAAACCGAAAACCCTAAATTGAAAGAACCACCAAAGTTTCACAAAACGTGAAAAAAAAAAAACACTAAGGCAAAAGACTTAGAAAAAAGCGTGTTTGCTGGCAAATGAGCAAAAACATAATGCCACAAAAGAGAGACAGAAGAAAAAGCCTGACAAGTTCGTTAACTAGCCTAAGTTTCTATCCAAAAGAAGGAAGACAAAAGCGCTTCTGTTCTGAAAAATACCAACAGCTTCTTTGATGTTGCAATCCACTTCCTCAAGACTCAACATCATCATCTACTTTAGTTGAAGTCTCTTGGAAGGCACTCTCTGAACCTGCATGACTTTCTTCTGGTTCTTTCACGGTCTCTTCTCTACTACTTTCAAACAAATCCACCAAGAAACCACTCTTAGATGAAGCAGGCCGATCAGGATTTGCTTCAGTTACAACGGCTGAAGCATTCATTTTCTTGTTGCCAAGCTCTAGCTGAAGCTCCTCTGGCACATCATCATCAATTGGAGAAGCCCCTTTTACCTCCACTCCACGAGGCTCAGCATCTTCAAGAGATTTCTCATCCTCAGTTCCCGGTTGTTTAGACTCATTCTGAAAGAGTTCAAGGCTGAAAGAGGAGCTACATCCCGTGGCGTGTTTTAGATTCGTTGCAGGTGCTGGGAAGAAATCAACGAAAGTAGTAGAACCTTTAGCAAACGAATCTCCAGGTGAAGAAGAAGTGATTGTAACTGCTGTCTTGCTTGCTTCACAAGCTTCAGGTCTCAGGACAGTGTGATCCTCTTTAGGTATATCATCACAAGCAAACTGTGGCATAAGAGAGAGGGTTTGGCCTTCAGTTTCAGTGAGACCAGCATCTTTCATCACTGTATCCATAGGGTGACTATTCCTCTCTTCAATAGCCTCGGAACCAAGACTAATTGGATTATTATCAGGCAGCATAGCAGATTGGTTTTTGTCAGAACCGAAGTTACCAGCTTGAATGTTCTTCACCTCTGGTGGAGTTGAAGAGAGAGCTTCTCTTACATACATCTTAGCTTGGGGAAACAAATCAGTAGCTGGAGTAACAGGAGAGACTTTATTTGGTAAGAAAACGATGCCCTTGAGTTGCTTCTCCGTGTCAAGGACCTTCACGTTGAGAAAGTATCCAGCCTCGAAAGAACCTTCAACCACACCTGAGAAAACTCGACCAATCAGATTCTCATCAGTGGTAGTAATCTGAGCCTGGCCTTCATCTCCGAGAGGACGACCCCTTTTACGCGTATTCGCAAAGCCTTGATTCGCTTGCTCCATCATCTTCCAACTTCAAAATCTTGTTCTTGATCAACAATTGAAATCTACCATAGAAACAGAAACAAAGTATAAGTTTTACAGAAAACTATACAAAAGAAGAAACTTTAACTACTCTCGTATCTGTAAAGAACATGTTTAAGAATCTTGAGAACAATATAACAGAAGTAAAGATAATTCACATACCACCAAAATAATATTACATTAACGAATCAGAGTTCTTTTTAAGATCAGTTCAATGCTATGCTCAAGATAGCAACATTTTGGAGGTAAAATAGCGCATTAATTTGTTTACTTACTCGCATTACAATTTACAAGACTTACAACCTTGACTCAGTAAAAAAAATTAACATTTTTGTTAAAGTAGTAATGGTTAGAAAGATTGATTTAAGTGCACAGTGATCTCACCGCATAACATATAATTCAAAGTTTTGAAATTCATAAAGATTACAAACGGCTGACACTAGAGATTATTACTAAAAAGAAAAAAAAAAAGCAAGCTGCAGTTCATGAAATTCGAAGAATAAAAAAACACAAATATGTCGAGGATTTTAACACAGCGAAGGTAGAAAACAATCCTAGATTCCACAATCACCGAAATAAAACCGCAGAAATCGAAAACGTACTCACGTCTTAGGTTTGGCGAGGAGGAGTATATACGTATTTGCGTATCCGTAGATTCTTCTTCCTCTTTCTCGTCGTCGTCGTCGCTTCACCTTCTATCGCTCCCTTGGCGTTTTTGTGGAAATGATAATTAATTATATTAATTTGAACTTGACATTTATGGGCCACAAAATGGTTTTCTTATTAAGCCCATTGAACTCTTTCCATAAATGGTTTTTAGAAGGCTTGGTGGTAAATGGTAGTTAAATCAAATAAATAAGCATATTTGTTATAAAAAAAACTTATAATTTTATTAGGTCTGGAAATTTAAATAAGGGTAAAATTTTGTACATGTATGAAGAAGTTAATACTGATAAAAGATAAACTACTATACAGAGAGAATTCTTATAAGAGCGAGAAGAGAAGAGATGGTGTGAGTTATAATCGAACGAAATCGTTCGTATATATAAAGGTCAAAAAGTAAGTTATTGTGTGTGCATAGTGACAGTGAGCTCCATTTAAATTTTTTTCACAAGATCATTTCAATGATTGGTGCGTGTATTGTTGACATTATTTTTCATCACGTTTGTAACATTCCTCCCTTGGAGACCAGTATCACTATCGTCTTTTGCTTAACGTCTCAGTTGCCTCGTTAAAAACCTTATTCGGAAAACCCCAGTGGAAAAAACTATACTGAGTTAAAAAGAGTACAACCACGTAAACTCCCCCTCGAATGAGCAGTCATAGATCCTTCTGATGACGCATTCTAATGTTATGGACATGTTTCCTGAAAATCGAGGCATAGAATGATTTGTGAAGAGTTCTGTTGCATTGTCACATGATTGAACATATCTTATTTCAATCTATTTATTCTTCTCGAGCTATTAAGTGTAAGAGAAGAACTTCGGATGTATGTTTTTCGTCCTATGGCTTTTGATATATCCTTCCTTCGGTTGAGCAACACATGCCACATTATCTTCATATATGATAGTTGGTTCTGTATTTTCATCAATTCCACTACTTGTACATATGTGTTGGCTTATTGATCTTAACCATACACACTCTCTACTTTCTTCATGGAGTGCGATAACTTCAACGTGATTTGAAGAGGTGGCCACAAGCGTTTGTTTCTGTGAACGCCAAGATATAGCAGTGCCTCCGATCGTGAAAATGTATCATGTTTGCAATTGAGCTTTGTGTGGATCTGAAAGATATCATGCATCTGCAAAACCAACCATTTGACCTTTTGAATCTTTAGGATAAAACAAGCCTAAATCTATGGTCTCTTGGAGGTAACGAAAGATATGTTTCATTCCATTCTAATGTCTTCGTGTGGGAGATGAGCTGAATCTTTCCAAAAGATTAACAACAAATGATATATCAGGTCGTGTGCAATTTGCAAGGTACATCAATGCTCTGATTGCATTTAGATATGGTACTTCAAGACCAAGTATCTCTTCATTTTCCGCAGATGGTCGAAATGGATCATTTTCAATGTTAAGTGATCTTACGACCATCAGGGTGCTAAGAGGAGTTGATTTATCCATGTTAAAACGTTTCAATACTCTTTAGTATATGTGGTTGATGAAAGAATATACCATTTTGAAAATGCTCAATTTGTAAGCCAATACAATACTTTGTATGTCCAAGATCTTTCATCTCAAATTCTCTTTTCAGATAGTTTGATGCATTTTGTATTTTCTTCTCAGTTCCAATAATATTAAGATCATTGATATAGTGTGTTTTTAACATACTTTGATTGTGATTTATTGATCTTTCTCATGCAATTATGGGGTACTTACAGCTCTATTCGAGACATTTCAAGTGTAGAAGAGGTTGTGGAACTTTGGAGGGAAAAATGAAGAAAAAGGAGAAATTTGAATTTTGTCCCGGAGAGTAACCCCAGTGATCAAGCAGAGCCTTGATCACCCGCGGAGATATTTTAGGAAACTGCAGATTCTCTTGGGATTTACCCTAATCCTTTTCCCCCTTATTTCTAGCCCCCACAAAAAGCTTTAAAAAGAGGGGCACGACAATATTCAAAGGAGACTCTTTCAGCTCAGATTTATTTCATATTTTTCAGTAAAAACTTGTTTGGATTCAATACTTTGTAAGGGAGAAAGGAATCTTCACCTTGTTCTCGCGATTAGAGAAGATTTCTTGAACCCTACTTTTACTTTTTGATTTCGATTTATGGAGTATTATTCAGTATTTCTTACTGTGTTTGTTGCCATGATTGCTGAGTAGTCGATCTTGTTAGTTTAGGGTGTTGGATTCATTAAGCTACACACAAATAAGTTGTATGTTCATTGATAGCCTTTATTCTAAACTTAACTTAATGCTAGCATGAATCTGATCACTTTATGTTAGATCTAGGGTTTCATCTATTCATTAACCGTGTTATAGATTGCCTGATCTGTTTTTAGGATAAGTATTATATCCCTAATCAGCGAAAGTAGATATTAGGGTGTAATATGAACTGAGTAGGCATGATCGTTACTGTTCATAGACAGAACTCGGAACAAGCGACAGCTTAGTCTCTGGGGCTGTTCTCTGAAAGGAACAAGCGCCACGACAGTGGGCTGTTCTAGCCATTGATCTATGTTCTGGGCTTGTTCTTAATTCAAACTTGAATAATTGTGTGGCTTAATGATATCTAACACCCGTTTAATCACCCTAGGCTAGCTTTTCTCCAATTTTAAAACAGCTCAAACCGTACCTTGATCTCTGCTATTTTTACCTTGTTCTCTGTTAAATCTGAAAGTTTTAGCTAAGAAACTAAAATCTTAAGATATAGTGTAAAATGGTCCTCTGGAATTGAATCTCAAGTACTACAACTACAACTGTTAACTTGACAGTAGCAAGATCCGATTTTTAGTGTATCAAGTTTTGGCGCCGTTGCGACGGGGACCAGCTTTTACCTATATTTTCTTGGTTTTATACTTTGTCTAAAACATCTAACTTGCTCTATTTTCTTGTTTGCAGGTGATGTTCCAGGTGTATGTCAAGTAGAAATACTCGAAGCAACACCTCAAGTCCATTAATCACCCTCAGCAATCAAGAACTTGCAAGATTAGAAAGGAACAACCGAACACAATCAAGACCTACTCACGCCAACATGGGCGATCACAACAACAAGCATGATCTCACTGCTGCAATGGCCCTGATGCAACAGCAGATGCAGCAGATGCAACAGGCCTTGCAAGCTCAACAAGCGGCTGCTCAACAGCAGCAACAACAGGAGCAACCAGCTCAGATTGGAGAAAGGAATCTTCCAAGAAATTTCCCAACCACTCGCTCAGCCATTGCTCCTCCACCCTGTGCTCGGCAGGATTTCGAGATCAAGGCCTCCATGATCTCTTTGGTGCAAAGAAAGACGTTCCATGGTCTCCCAGCAGAAATACCAATGGAACACATCGAAGCCTTTGAGGAGATATGTGCTATGACTCGCTCAAACGGGGTTTCACCTGACTTTTTCAAGTGTATGATGTTCCCGTTTTCTCTTGCCGACAAGGCGTCAAGGTGGTTGAAATCACTGCCTACTGGCTCTCTCACTACATGGGAGCAAGTTCGAGCCGCCTTCTTGAGTCACTTCTACACCAAGGCAAAAACGGCTGCTCTCAGGAACAAGATCTCCTCCTTCAAGCAGCACTCCAACGAACCCTTCAATGAAGCATGGGAGCGATTCAATGACATACTCAGAGAGTGCCCTCATCACGGGTTTGATCAGGACTACATTCTAGGGATTTTCTATGATGGTGTGGATTGGGAGTTTCGCAATGCCTTGAACTCTGCAAGTAAGGGAGATTTCATGACTCAAACTACTGAAGGAGCGTTTGAGCTGATAGAGAACATGGCTGCTAGCTCAGCCAACAAGAACCCAGAGACTGATCGGTACAAGAAAGTCAACAGCATTGATGCTCAATGGAAAGATGAACTCACTGCCAAGGTTGATCTGCTCCTCAAGAGCAACAAAGGTCAAGTCTTATATATGGAGGAAGCTACACCTGAGCAGATAGCTAAGGACCAGGCCGCAAAAGATGGACAGAAAGGAGATGATCACCAGGAAGTGCTCTACATTAATGGTCAAGGGTATGTTCAGAACATGAACTACTACCAGAGCTCAAACAACGGGAACAACCCCAACGTGTTCTCTTCACGGAGCAACAACATAGAGAACCCCGGGGATCAAGCCCAGAACAATCAAGCTCAAGGTGCTGCTCAGCAAAGAGGGTTTCTACAGAATTTTCAGGGAAAGACCTTCGTCTTTAGTCAGTCCCAGAACCGTTTCCAGAACCAGGATCAACACCAGAACCAGCAGAAGCAGCAGAACAATCAGCAAACTGCTCGAGCAACATCAAGCGGACAGCAGGACGAGCTCAAGGTCTTAGGGAACATGATGCATCAGCTGCTCCAGAGTCAACAGATTCAGGTCAAGGCGTTGAACCAGGCTACCACAAAGATCAACAATAGGATGGACAACATGTTCACTGAGTTGAATACTAAGTATGACACTGTGAGCAGCCATATGAGGCAGATCGATGTACAGCTCGCTCAAACAGCTGAGAGTGTCAAGAGGCAGCAAGGGACGCTCCCTGGAAAAACAGATAAAAATCCCAGGGTTGAGCATTGTAACGCAATAGAGCAGCTGTTCGCTGAAACTGCTTTGAGCGCAGAAGAGAGAACAACGCACCATGCTTGCTCTGAAGCGACTGCTCAAAGTGAATCTGTTGAGACTCCACCAGCTCGAGTTTATGTTCCTAAGGTTCCCTATCCAATTCCACCTAAACATCTGATGGATCCCATTAGTGCAGAGCAGCTGGCTGGGTTTAGAAAGATGGTGAGAAGGCTTCCTAAAAATATCTCATTTGAACATGCTTGGGAGATTCGTCCATTGCATATGTTCTTCAGAAACTGTAGAGAGACTAAAGAGGAAATTGAAGCACTCTTTATCGAAGCATTGAGGCCAGAACCCAAGGTATTGCCTAAGCTTGATGATCCTGGAAAGTTTGTTTTCCCATGTTCCATCGCAGGAGTTGAATTCAAGGAAGCTCTTTGTGACTCTGGGTCTAGTGTGAATCTTGTCTCAAAGGAAATTGTAGACAAGATGGGTAATGTTGATGTTGAGCCTTCTCTGATGACTCTTGCTTTTGCAAACTCTTCCACAGCAGTCCCTTATGGTACAATTCGCAACATTCCTGTCAAGGTTGGGGATTGTATTATGCATACTGAATTTCAAGTTATTGAGATGAGCAAGGACTATGAGATGCCTTTGATCCTTGGGAGACCATTTATGGCTACAGTGGGAGCAATCATCGATATGCCTAATAAGAAGGTATCATTCTCCAACATCAACAAGAAGGTTTTCTATAAGGCTGTTCCTCCCAAATTCTCTACGTTGCACGCCTCTTGCATTTCATTGGTTAGTGGAGATAAGATGAAGGTTGATCCTAAAAGGGAGCTTAGCGATAAAGATGAAAGCCGGCTGGTCTTGGATGGAGATCCTCACACTGATACCAAGAAACTCTGTGGGTATGCAAAGGTGAAAGAAAATGTCCACAAGAAAAGGGTCAAGGGTGACCCTACAATGACCTTGACACCTTGCATGTGTGATGAGAACTCCATTGAGTATAAGGTAAAGTGCAAAGGCTCATCTAAACCATTCTCTAAAGTCAGAGTACTTCTCACACATGAGCTGAAAGAGAAAGGGGAAGCCGCTGTAAAAGGGTTGTTGAGTAGAGTTTTGAAGCTGAATATGTCTGATTGTGAAGCTTGTTTTGGAACAAGCACTCGTGCTCAACCTGACTGAACCCTATCACCAAGTCAAGCTAATGACTTAAACTAAGCGCTTGGTGGGAGGCAACCCACTGGTAAGTGTGTATATAATTTAGGTTTTCATTGTTTCTGATTTTTGTTTTTGCTTTTATTAGTTTCAAGATTAAACAAGAAAAGCCCGAGTTACCACATTTGGAGAACAAGGCAACTCGGAGAACAAGGTGACCCTGTTCTCTGAGGTTGTTCCCTGCCAGGTAAGTGACCCGAAAAAAAGAAAAGAAAAAAAAAAGGGTGGCTTTCCTTGATTCTATTTCACACCAGAGACGGTGTGAAGTAAGTCTGGGGGAGGCACTTATCGAGTCTGCTGTGATTTATTGAGTCAGTCCAACTTTGTGGGAACTAGGACCCTATTTTTAACCATTGTGTGCTTTTAGTTATCTTATCGAGTGACCTTAGCAGTGACGAAAGACCTACACTTGGACCTGGAACACCCTGACATAATCACTTTGTTCTCCAGAAGCCCTCTGCTTGTAATGGTACACCTGTATAACTTAACTCCATCTAACTTGAGCCTAATTTTGACTGAAATGCTTAGAATGATCAGCACTAGAGCAGGGAAACGAGATCACACTCAGGACTCCTTATCCTTTCATCCATCTTGTTGTTCCTGAGTAGCTGGCTCATTTTTAGCTGGTTCCCACCTTAAAACCCATAACCTTCATTCCAACTTCATGCATTCTGTTATTCTAATTGTCATATGTGTAGAATTGTGCAAAAATGTCGGAGAGGAAAGGATCGACGCAACCCTAACTCGTTTTTGCTGCATCGAACCACTGATCAAGGGTGAAGAGAACAAGGCAGAAAGATCAAGGGTGAAGAGAACAAGCAGTCGATGAGAACAAGCTAATCAAAAAGACCATCCGACTGTTCTCTGAAGAAAAGAGCAAAGAGCCCTAGGGAATCAAAAGAAGGGCATCAGAACCATCAGAGGCACCAAACATACCTGTAAATACCCTCTCTCATCATCATCAGTAAAAAAAAAAAATTCTATTCTCATTGATGATTGAGAGAGGAAGAAACAGTTTCTCTGATTGGGGAAAACATTTCGGTGGAGAACAAGTTTGAGAGATCAAGGTGAAGAGAAAAAGGCAAAACGATCAAAGGTGGGGAGAACAAGCAAAACGAGTTAGGTTGCGGAGATCAATGTATCCATCCTCTCTTACAATTTTGTGTGATCCCCCTACATTCCTCTACAGAAAATGGTAACTACTGAAACTTATAGCCCCACAAACAGAAAAAGAATGTTCATACCTAGCGTCGTCTACCCTGTCTAGTGCTGTGATAAGATATGCTCATGCCACTCTTAATTTGAATGTAAGGAGTTTTGTTAGAAAGGTGTAACATTGCAGGTTTGAGACACAGAGTATGGAGCCGATTTTGAACAGCAGTCAGGGGTGTTCTGGTAAGGGTGTGCGGTCCTAGATGCAGCTTGTATGGTTTAGAGATTTGTGGTTAAAGAATGGTTACTAATAATAAGAGAGTTCCCACACCTTGAGTTCTGTCTAGCCTGTTCTAACGCTTGAAATTGTTTGAAGACAAACAAAGATCTAAGTCTGGGGGAATTTGATATAGTGTGTTTTTAACATACTTTGATTGTGATTTATTGATCTTTTTCATGCAATTATGGGGTACTTACAGCTCTATTCGAGACATTTCAGGTGTAGAAGAGGTTGTGGAACTTTGGAGGGAAAAATGAAGAAAAATGAGAAATTTGAATTCTGTCCCGGAGAACAACCCCAGTGATCAAGCAGAGCCTTGATCACCCGCGGAGATATTTTAGGAAACTGCAGATTCTCTTGGGATTTACCCTAATCCTTTTCCCCCTTATTTCCAGCCGCTACAAAAAGCTTTAAAAAGAGGGGCACGACAATATTCACAGGAGACTCTTTCAGCTCAGATTTATTTCATATTTTAAAGTAAAAACTTGTTTGGATTCAATACTTTGTAAGGGAGAAAGGAATCTTCACCTTGTTCTCGCGATTAGAGAAGATTTCTTGAACCCTACTTTTACTTTTTGATTTCGATTTATGGAGTATTATTCAGTATTTCTTACCATGTTTATTGTCATGATTGCTGAGTAGTCGATCTTGTTAGTTTAGGGTGTTAGGGTGTTGGATTCATTAAGCTACACACAAATAAGTTGTATGTTCATTGATAGCCTTTATTCTAAACTTAACTTAATGCTAGCATGAATCTGATCACTTTATGTTAGATCTAGGGTTTCATCTATTCATTAACCGTGTTATAGATTGCCTGATCTGTTTTTAGGATAAGTATTATATCCCTAATCAGCGAAAGTAGATATTAGGGTGTAATATGAACTGAGTAGGCATGATCGTTATTGTTCATAGACAGAACTCGGAACAAGCGACAGCTTAGTCTCTGGGGCTGTTCTCTGAAAGGAACAAGCGCCATGACAGTGGGCTGTTCTAGCCATTGATCTATGTTCTGGGCTTGTTCTTAATTCAAACTTGAATAATTGTGTGGCTTAATGATATCTAACACCCGTTTAATCACCCTAGGCTAGCTTTTCTCCAATTTTAAAACAGCTCAAACCGTACCTTGATCTCTGCTATTTTTACCTTGTTCTCTGTTAAATCTGAAAGTTTTAGCTAAGAAACTAAAATCTTAAGATATAGTGTAAAATGGTCCTCTGGAATTGAATCTCAAGTACTACAACTACAACTGTTAACTTGACAGTAGCAAGGTCCGATTTTTAGTGTATCAATCATCAACATACACCGCTATTATTACAAATACGAATGTTGTTTTCTTGATGAAAACACATGGGCATATAGGATCGTCCACATATCCTTCTTTTGTTAAATGCTTACTGAGACGGTTATACTACATATGTCCAGACTGTTTTAACTCATATAATGATCTTTGCAATTTTATTGCACATAACTCTTTAAGTTTGGAAGTTAATGCTTTTGGCATTTTAAACCCATCAGGAATTTTCATGTAGATATTAGTATCTAATGATCCATACAGATAGGCTGTAACAACATCCATGAGATGCATCTCAAGATTTTTATTACCAACTAGACTCATCAAGAATCTAAATGTGATTGCATCCATAACAGGAGCATATGTTTTCTCATAATCAATTTCAGATCTTTGAGAGAAACCTTGGGCTACAAGATGAGCTTTGTATCTCGTAACCTCATTTTCCTCATTTCACTTTCGAACAAAAACCCATTTGTATCCAACTGGTCTCACATCTGCAAGTGTGAGTACAATAGATCCAAATACTTCTCGCTTATTAAGCGAATCAAGTTCGGTTTGTAGTGCATCTTTCTATTGTTTCCAATCATGTCTCTTTTGACATTCATAAACAGATTTTCTTCTGCTTCGATTTCTTCATTTATTTTACTTGACACAATATATGAGAAAGCATCATCAACATCATCCTTTTCATTTTTTTCCAAATTTTCTTATTATGGATATAGTTGATGGAAATCTCATGATTCATTTCTGATTCATGATGATCTACTTTGTCAGTATTCTCATCGTTTATTTCTTCCAAAATACTTTATGTTATTTTGGGTTTGTCATTTATCTCTACATCCTTTTGTTTCTAGGATTTTTATTGTTAGAACCATCAGGCTTTCCAAGCTTCAGACGTGTTTTGGAATCTCTTGTATCATATATTTTTTCTTGTTCATTTGCTATTTTGATACAAGCAGGAGTATTTGCAGCTGGTATATGAGATTTAGTTACTCTCTTGGTATCCGCAAATGCATCAGGTAGCTGATTCGCTATAGTCTATAAATGCATAATTCGTCAAAATTCTAGTTCTGACTCTTTAGTAAGAGGATCAAGATATACAAACGAAGATACACTCCATTTAATGTCATTTCCTATATTTTTGTTTTCTCTCTAGAACTAGAAATACTTTCTACATCATTTTTCTAAGATTTTTATTTTTAGAACCAGCAGGCTTTCCATGCTTCAGACGTGTTTTGGAATCTCGTGTATCATATATTTTTCTTGCTAATTTGCTATTTTGATACAAGCAGGAGCATTTGCAGCTGGTATATGAAATTTAGTTATTCTCTTGGTATCCGCAAATGCATCAGGTAGATGATTCGCTATACTCTATAAATGCATAATTCGTCAAACTTCTAGTTCTGATTCTTTAGTAGGAGGATCAAGATATAAAAATGAAGGTACACTCCATTTGATGTCATTTCCTATATTTTTGTTTTCTCCCCCTAGAACTGGAAATACTTTCTCATCAAAGGGACAATCGGCAAAACATGTCGTAAAGACGTCACCAGTCTGTGGTTCAAGCTATCGTATAATTGATGGAGAATGACAACCAACATATATTCCTAATATTTTTGTGGTTCCATTTTGTGCGTTGTGGTGGTGCTAGAGGCACATATTCCGCACAAACAAAGATTCAATGAGAAATGTTTGGTTTTCGACCAAACGCTAATTGTAGTGGAAAATACTTATGGTATGCACTCGGTCTAATCTAAATGAGTGTTTTTGCATGCAAAATAGCATGTCCCCATACAGAGGTTGGAAGTTTTGATATCATGATCAATGGTCTTGCAATCAATTTCATACTCTTAATTAAAGATTCAGCCAAACCATTTTGCGTATAAACATGAGCCACAAAATGTTCAACTTCAATTCCAGTTACGATACAATAATCATTGAATGCTTGGGATGTGAACTCACCAGCGTTGTCTAGTCTAACTCTTTTAATATTATAATCAGGAAATTATGCTCACAGTCTGATTATTTGAGTTAGAAATCTTGCAAATGCCACATTTCGAGATGAAAATAGACAAACGTGTGACCATCTACTGGATGCGTCAATTAATACCATAAAATAGTGGAATGATCCACAAGGTGGATGTATCGGTCCACATATATCGCCTTGAATTATTTCAAGGAACTTTGGTGATTCTTTATCAATTTTGGTTGGCGATGGTCTTATGACCAATTTTCCCAGAGAGCATGCAGCACATGTCGTTTTACTTGGAAAGTCTCCTGGATTTTCAGTGGATGACCATGTGAGCTTTCTATGGCTTTTCGGATCATTGTGGTGCTTGGATGGCCGAGGCGATCATGCCATAATGTGATATCTTCTAGATTTTGTTTCACTATAAGATTAGATTCGATTTCATCGATATAAGTATGATGCAATCCCGAATGAAGTTCTGGAAACTTTTCCAATATGTATTTTCTGCCACATTTATCAGAAGTTACATATATGTACTTCTTTCCATCTCAGTTGCAGACTGAGTATCATATCAGTGAAGATATATGTCTTTAAAACTCAACAAATTTCTTTTAGAATTCAGAGAATATAAAGCATTGTTCATGGAAAATTTTGTTCCATTTGGTAACGTAAATCTTGCTTTACTAGTTCCTTCAATCACGTCTTCAGGACCTGATATTGTATTAACAATAATTCTTGTTGGTTTTATATTAGAGAAATATCTCTTTTGTTTCAGTATAGTGTGCGTTGTTCTACTATCTGGTATACAAATTTCTTGAATTCGTTTCTTGGATTTTGTTCCATCAACATTGTAATCCATGCTTGCAATTGTCATAACCATTAATAAAAGAAAAACATGAAATGCATTTATATAGTAATCATACAAGAAAACACACATTAATTATACATTATGGTGATGTTAAAAACATCATTATTTGTTTAAAACATGAAATGTAATAATTATACATGATAATACTATAGACTATTCAATAGTCTTATTGCAAGAATTTCAGTTCTCTTCAGAAGTAATCCAGTCCAGCTCATTTACGAAATCAGAGGCTTCGAGGTACGATGTTCCCTCAAAAATTTTTGTGAGATTTGTTTCTTTATCTTTTCCTTTCATGGACTCTCGATATAACTTAACCAGATGTGGGGGAGTATGATAGTAAATGACCAATTTCCTTTGCATCCACATCTGTAACATACAATTTCATGTTTATAAGTGGTATCCATTTGGGTTTCTTTACCCTTAGAAACTTGTTCAGATCTAACCCATTTGTTAGATCCCTTCTACTTGGGACTGTAAGGCTTTCCACGCTTGTTGTTGAAAAGGCGACCACAAACCCGGCTGATTTGGATTCTCCTCTCCGAGTTTTCTATTGTCGTAGCATTCACTTTGGGGAATGCCTTAGCTCCCGTAGGTTGGGAATTGTGGTTTTTAACCAGAAGTTCGTTGTTCTTTTCCATGAGCGCAACCATTAATTCAGAAAATCTTGTGTATCCACATTTTCTGTAAATTTAGGGTAAGAAATAAAGTTGTTTGTGGAGAATGTTGTATGTCTTTTGCATCATTTCTGCCTCAGAGACTTGGTTACCACAATACTTCAGTAGTGAAACTATCCTCAGGATGGCGGAATTGTATTCCTCAACCTTTTGGAAATCCTAAAATCTCAGGTTTTTCCACTCTTCTAGAGCGTGAGGGAGATTGATTTCCTTTTAATTATGAAACCTTGCCACAGTTCAGCTGGGTCCTTTATGCTCGCATAGTCATGCGTAACATTTTCATCGAGGTGTTTTTTAAGGAAAATTATCGCTTCAGCCTTATGCTCAGGCAGCTATTTGTTACCGATTATAATCGTCTTAGTTAACTTTTTCATCACTAGAAAAGGTTTCACGTTGGTGACTCATTCGACGTAATTTTAACCAGTTATTTTGAAAGTCGGAACTGAAGATGTTCAATTCTTGCCATTTGTATTTTTAAAAACACAATATAATAAATTTCATTAGAATTTCGTAATATTTAAAATGAACCATTAACATTAATTATACAAGCAATTACAATGAAAAACACCGCATAGAAAAGCATAGTAACATTTCTATTAAATTCTATCAAAGTAAATTCTGTAATATAAAGACCGTACACACCGGCAATAATTACAATGGCTCATAAAACTAAAAGCAAACGAATCATCTTTCTTCAAAAAGAAAATCGGGATAAAAATTATTTGAAAGTATTTGAGAGGAGATGAAATATTTTGATGATTGAATAAATGAAGGATGAGTGTATTTATAGATGAAAAAATAATGTTCATAGTCCTTTGAGAAAGGAAAAATTTGAAAAAAAAAATTTGTGACCGTTGGGATTGAATCGTTTGAACCGAAAATCATTATGAAAATATCATAATAAGCAGTCAACCAAATTCAGTGAATTTCATAATATTTTATATAGGTGAGAAATCATTTATATAATATTCATAATATTTTAACATGTAATTATCAATATTATTCTATTGATAGAATTATTTCCGTTACAACATTAAACAAATTATGCGGCGGCACAGCAAAACCAATAATTATAATGTATTTATCAATCAAGGTTTATTTACGAGGCGACATATTGTCCGCATTAATGTAGGTAAATAATATAAACTATAATAACCACTATAAAATAATAAATAGTAATAAAAGCGGTATATCGGCCATCATAATATGGTAAATATGATACATATAAATTTTACCAAATTGCAGCGTGATCGTGCTGATAACGTGTTATAAAAAAGACTTACAATTTTATTAGTTCGGGAAATTTAAATAAGGACAAAATTTTATATCCGTAGGAAGAAGTTAATAATGATATAAGATAAACTACTACACAGAGAGAATTTTTATAAGAGCGAGAAGAGAAAGGAAGATGCGAGTTATAACCGAACGAAATCGTTCGTATATATAGAGGTCAAAAAAGTAAGTTATTGTGCACGCATAGTGACGGTGGACTCCACTCAAATTTTTTTTACACAATCATTTTAGTATTGGTCCGTGAATTGTTGACATTATTTTTCATCACGTTTGTAACAATATTCAGTTTGTTTCCCAAAAAACAGAGTTGTTCATAAGAGCATCTAGCCGAAGGCATTCAGTTCTTAGTTCGATTCGGTTATTTCAATTATTTATTTTTTCAATTTTAAAGGATTATGATTCATATAGAAATCATCCTATTTCCGGTTTAGATCGGTTTGGTTATATTCAGTTTCGGTTCGGTTGAGCATCTCACCAACTATGAGAGCTTTGATGATTTTTTCAAAAAGTAATAATACTAGTAACATTTTTACAAAAATTAATTAAATCATTTAATTTTAATATTTTACAAGAAATGAAACCTTTTAATGGTAGGCAAGTGGATTATAATATTTTCATTTTAAAATTTTCTTATTTGCAAACTTCTGTTTACTTCTTTTTATATTATTTTCAATATTTTATCATACATGGACATTCATCTAGAAGTTACCAACTTTAAGTATCCCATATAAATTTATTTAAATGGTATTGCAAATGTTAAGTTATCTAATATTTAAAATTATCTAATTGAGATACTCAAAGTAAGAACTTCTTCAATGAAATTTCTCGAAATTCATGAATTTAGGAGTTTTAAAAGTATAAAAACGAATTATTAAGTTATTTAAAAATATATAACATATCATTTTTAAAGTTTCACAAAAAAGTGAACGCCAAAAAAAAAGAATTGACGCGCTCTTGTATTTTACTAATACGTAAATCTTTGCAAATAGACGTTTAAAGTGTATTAGATTTTGACCCGCGCTTTAAAAGCGCGGAATTATTTTCGACACAAACCAAATTATATGAAATAAATTTGCATTTTTGATTATATATCTACATTTAAATGTTACAAATGAAGCGTTATATCCAGTGTTTCGGGTCACGACCCGGACCCGCGGTTAAACTGACTAACGGATGACTTTATATGGAGTCCGGTTTGTTTTTTTTCTTTAAACTCGTTATTTAATTTTTTTATAAAATACGCTAAAATTTGGGACCCGACTACTGGTTGAACCTATGGGTGGCCACTATGTAATACAATTTGACTTAAATTTTTATATTTAAAGTATTCTAATTTATGAATGTTTAGATGAATGGTGGATATATATTATGAATGTTATCCTCTTATTTTAAAAAAGTTAGTCAAACTAATTTATCATTTTATTGTAAGCGTAATGGATCAATATTCGAGAGTATGTATACTAAATTAGAAGTAGATACATGAATTTGAGATGAATTTTGACTCGCACTTTAATGTTTCTTATTAGATTTTGATCAAATATTAATGTTTATTATTAGATTTTCACCTGCATTTTAATGTTTCTTATTAGATTTTGATGAAATATTAATGTTTATTGTTAGATTTTGACCCGTACTTTTTAAAGCGAGATGAATTTTTATTCAAATATTTATTTACTCAAAATTAGAAATCTTATACATGTGTATCTTTTTATTAAAACATTTGTTTTGAAATATATATATAATAAAAATAAAATTTACATTAATATAATTTTATGAAAATAAGATAATTAATTTATGTAACATGCTTCATATATTATAATATATTTTTTTAATTTTTAATATTCGTAAAATTTTATTTGATTATTATATTTTTGTCAACATTATTATACAAATTAACTATTGTTATTATACTCGTCTCATACATGAGAAATATATTAATTATTTTTAATATTTTAATTTAAATATGTATATTAACTTAAAAAATGATTTATTAGTTCATATGTTATATTTTAATATTATTTAATAAGTTGAAGTATGTTGTAAAATTCATAAATATAATTTATTCTGTTATTTTATAACTTATAAATGGTTAATTAATGAATTAAGTTACTTTATATTTATTACTTGATGTAGTAATTTAATTATAATATAAATTATATATATATATATAAATATTATAGATTTTTTTATTATATAAATGAATAATGAATAATTTTTCGTTTTTAAATATAGTTAATAGTAATAATAGCTTTATTATTTAAAAACAAATGTATATTTACATTTTAAATAAAAAGTATTAAAAGATATTATTAAAATCTAATCTTACGAAAAGATACTTAAGAATATATTTTTTAGATATCTTATTTTGAAACTATTAAGATAATTGGTTAGATATAATATATATTTAGTAATAATTAAATTAGTTATAGGAGACTAAATAGGAAATTAAAAAATATAATGGTCCAACCTAGACTACTTATAAGTAGATAAAAAATAGGACTCTATTTTAATATATTAGATGTATACGAAATCCCCTTAGTTAAACATAAATACTAAATTATATTGTTTGAATAATAGAATGAACTTTTATTACTAAAAGAAAATACTAAACTATATCTACTCATGATAGTAAAATAAAAAGCAACTATACATACAATTTTAACAGAAAAGTATAAATATATACAATACAACTATATAACAAACACTAGTTATGTTTTCTCATTTTTAACATCTTTTCATTTTAATTAATACATTGGTGCCACTAATATACATACAATTTTAACAAACAACTAGACCTTGACCCACGCAACCGCGCGAGTGTTTATTTTCATTTATGTTAACATAAACATTTTATTTTTATTTCAAAATGATATATATATTCTAATATGAACACTTTTTCCAAATGTGTATATGACATTTTCAAATACGATAATACTATAATTAACTTGTGTCTCATCCAACTAATTGTTTCGAACTGTCACATGTTTTTATATTTTAGGGGAAATCTCTCAAATATACCTTTTGAAGTTTTTATCATAAAAATAGACCTTAAGAAAAAAATGATCAAAATAGACCTTTTTATTTTTAAAATTTTAATATTTTATTTTTAAAATTTTAGACCTCGCCTCCAAAACTCCATTCCATAACTCTAAATCCTAACTCTAGATTAGTTAACCAAAGAGGTATAGATGTATATTTACACGCTTTAATAAAGTATATTTTGGTCATTTTTCTTTTTGAGTATTATTTTTGGGACAAAAACTTTTTTATCTCTATCATAGAGTATTTCTCTATATCTTATTCTATATATTTTGTTTGTTCGCTTTATATTTGATTATTACACTCATTAATATATGTAAAGTTTTGTAAATCTGAAAATTATTGTCATGTCCAAAAATATTGTAACGTTTCACAAAATTGTTAAGTTTAACAAAACTAAACTTAATATCTTATTTAGATTAAATATTATCAAGTGAAAAGTTAAGCATTTAGTATTAGTTGTTGCTATTATTAAAAATGAACTATCAAATATTAAAAAAATAAAATTGGCATATATTAAAATATATTAGATATGAAGGTAGATTATGTAAACATAAATTTACATGTAGTTTAATTTAATCATTACAATTAAAATTGATTTACATAAATACACAAATCCTTTTGACAAAAAATATACAAATCCTATCTATTAAAACATAGTATATATATCATATAAACTGGGACAATATACAATAATTTAGTATCTATCTATATATCCAATGGGTTTATTAACAGAATATTATGAAAAATTTGCTTTTATATTTTCGTTAACCATAAGGTTGATATTTTGGAAGTTGTTATGACCTATGAGAAATATTAATTGAATTTGTGTAGTGGACGATATTTTGTTTAATTAAAAATATGCAAACTAATTGAGGATTTTTTTGGTAAGTTAAGATAATGATATCTTCCTTTTTAGTGAATCAATATTTCTGTATGGGATATTATTTTACCATGATAAGAATTGGTTGAATATGTTTTAAATGAGAGATTAAGATTTTCTGAATTGTTGAGAAAGAAATATATTGGGTGATAGATATATCCAATATTTAGTGATTTGGTAAATTAATTTGTGGGATTGGTTTGATAAGACTCTTCAAAAAAAAGTTTTTGCGTGATAATAATTTAGATTTTATGGCATGTTAAAATATGTGATATTGTATATGTGATAATTATATATATATAATTCAGTTAGAAGGGAAAATGATTTGTTATTGTCATGAGTATAAGTAGAAGTAATAGTTATAATATACAGAGCAGAAGATTTGTCATGGTCATGTGTACAAGTAAAAGTAAAAGATTTTCCGTGGTCATGTGTACAAGTAAAAGTAACCATATCGTATCTAGTATTGGGTATATGTATTGTATCATATGTACAGATTATGTTTTTGATATAAGAAAGAATATAAATTGATTTGATATTACATAAGAATGTGGTAAACCGGGTTTGTCAGATTTTAATTAAGGGTTTGACTTACATATTTATAATTGTTTATACTTACAGAAGAGTTAGATAAATCGTATCTATTGTTTGAGTGAACCGCTTTGTAAGATTTTAAATAATAATAGTGATAGTTATTTAATTATAATTCGGCGGTTTAGGAGAAACGAATATTATTAGTCTAACAGAATATGTTTGACGTTAATGAGGAGAAATAAATGTGACACATATTTTAAAACTAATAATTTTCTAGGAAGGTCCATTTTTTTTAAAAAAAAATCACACATGAATAGAGGTTTTGACTTCTATTTTAATAAGATAGACTAGATTTTGATCCGCGCTTTTAAAGCGCGGAATTATTTTCGACACAAACCAAATTATATGAAATAAATTTGCATTTTTGATTATGTATCTACATTTAAATGTTACAAATGAAGGGTTATATCAAGTGTTTCGGGTCACGACCCGGACATGTGGTTAAACTGACTATTTTATGAATTTATATGGAGTCCAGTTTGTTTTTTTTTTTAAACTCATTATTTAAATTTTTTTATAAAATCACAATATGCTAAAATTTGGGACTCGACTACTATATCCACCTATAGGTTGCCACTATGTACTACAATTTGACTTAAATTTTCATATTTAAAGTATTTTAATTTATGAATGTTTAGATAAATGGTGGATATATATTATGAATGTTATGCTCTTATTTTACAAAAGTTAGTCAAACTAATTTATCATTTTGTTGTAAGCGTAATGGATCAATATTCGAGAGTATGCATACTAAATTAGAAGTAGATACATGAATTTGAGATGAATTTTGATCCACACTGTAAGCGTAATGGATCAATATTCGAGAGGATACATACTAAATTAGAAATAGATACATGAATGTGAGATGAATTTTGACTTGCACTTTAATGTTTCTTATTAGATTTTGATCAAATATTAATGTTTATTATTAGATTTTCACCTGTATTTTAATGTTTCTTATTAGATTTTGATGAAATATTAATATTTATTATTAGATTTTGACCCGTAATTTTTAAATCAAGATAATTTTTTATTCAAATATTTATTTACTCAAAATTAGAAATCTTATACATGTGTATCTTTTTATTAAAACATTTGTTTTGAAGTATATATAATAAAAATAAAATTTACATTAATATAATTTTATGAAAATAAGATAATTAATTTATATAACCTGCTTCATATATTATAAAGCAAATGTTTAATTTTTAATATTCGTAAAATTTTATTTTATTATTATAGTTTTTGTCAATATTATTTTACAAATTAACTATTGTTATTATATTCGTCTCATACAGTAGAAATATATTAATTATTTTTAATATTTTAATTTAAATATGTATATTAACTTATGAAATGATTTATTAGTTCATATATCGTATTTTAATATTGTTTAATAAGTTGAAGTATGTTGTAAAATTCATAAATATAATTTATTCTGTTATTCTATAACTTATAAATAGTTAATTAATGAATTAAGTTACTTTATATTTATTACTTGGTGTATTAATTTAATTATGAATATAAATTATATATATTAAAATATTATAAATTTTTTATTATATAAATGAATAATTATTAATTTTTCGTTTTTAAATATAGTTAATATTAATAATGGCTTTATTATTTAAAAACAAATCTATATTTATATTTTAAATAAAAGATATTAAAAAATATTATTAAAATCTAATCTTACAAAAAGATACTTAAGAATATCCTTTTAGATATCTTATTTTGAAAGTATTAAGATAATTGGTTAGATATAATATATATTTAATAATAATTAAATTAGTTATAGGAGAATAAATAGAAAATTAAAAAATGTAATAGTCCAACCTATACTACTTATAAGTAAATTAAAAATAGAACTTTGTTTTAATATATTAGATCATTCTTCAGCCCCTAGCTCTTACATTTTTATTTTCATTAAAATATTGGTGTCACATCCTTATGTATGTTTTTTTTTTTTTTTTGAACTGAGGCTCACATCCTTATGTATGTTTCGTTGAAGAATTGGTGTAGATGATGCCCGGATTGCAAAAAAAAAGTCGGAGAAAATGACGAATATTATGCAATTTTGGCTGGGAGAATATGTGCCAAAACTAATTAATATCTTATCCAGAACGATTCTCTTGGTCTACATATTTTTGCACAATTATAATAAACTTATATATATGTCTGTATACGGTTGCACATTTTCATATATCACGCCAATTTTGTGAGAACAAGTATATATATATAGTTATACACAGTTTCCTAATCAAATATTATTACAAGTTAACGAATTGATGCTCGCCCGACAGAAGGCATGAATTAAAGATAATGGTTTTGTTGGCTTATTATTCCAATTTAATCAATCTTTTTCGGCCAAAGTTAAGTTACTAAAACGTGACTTGACCAATAAGCAATATTAACCTTACATCAGTTTAAGTAAAGGTTATAGATATCATGTTTAACAAAGTAGAATATCTTTTGGTTAGCAAGTACAATGACGTGATGAATGATGATCTAGCTAGTTCTGATGTTTTCTTGTCCGGATTTATCGGCATAATTATAACAAGACATACATTTGGTTCCTTCTCGAATTGAATTTTTTTTTGTTATGTCCAAAGATATGTTTAATTAAGTGATTCTAGATGTGTAGTACAGAGTTCAACGTCGGCCAAACTTTATCAGATGTATACTTGACGACAATAGTATTCATAGGCTACGATTTTATAGAGCAGTTTTTATTCACAAGATCTGATTTAAGAAAATCTCCTGACAGTTTTTTTTTTGTTTACTATATATTGTATGAAAAGTTATTTACTTAATGATTCGGACGACGTATGGCTAGTGTTGTAGAGGCTACTTTCTGTCTGGTTTAATTTTCCAAGTAAACAATGTTTTTGTGAGACAAGATTACTTCGTGTAATCTGGGACTTGATTAGCTGTGATGTTCCTTCTCATACAGGACCATATCACGACAACCAGTAACGTCTGCTTCGAATCTGGTTCATTTCTCTATTATGTATCATCAAAATATTTTTTAAAAAAGTTTCTCAATTCACACGCTAGTCTGCTAGTAGTTTCTCTGTTGAATAACCGACTGCGTGTGGACTACTTCGTGTCAAGACCTTGACTTTGGTTCGTCTTCTATAACATGACATGGACATCGGTAGGATTGGACATTCTATTCGTTAATTTGATTCAGTTCGTTGTTCGTTATTCGTTTCGATTCGATCCGAAAAATCCGGATATCTGTAAGTTTTTGGAGCAAAGCAAATATTAAAATTAAGATCCATTCACATGCAATAATGAAGATTGAAAGGTGGCACAAATGCAACGAATAGGTTTACGTGCAATAATGTACATAGTCCAACTTCGATTAGGACACGAATGCAACTTAATTAAGCATTGCACTAAGGAGTTACGTTGGACATTTGTTCGGCCTTTTGCTTATATCCTTAGCTACGTCATGTTATAAAACTAATTTGGGTAAAAGAAAACAACTAGTCACTACTATTTGATTTACCAATCAATTCTTTAGCGTTCCATCTTATGACCGGTCAAAGGTACGACCTAAATGATCTGGTATCTGATTTAACATGTTCGACAGGATAACTTGATTGATATACTAGTTCACGTGTTGCTACTTACTCCCACATTGAAAACCTTGGGAATTTTTTCTTAATTAGAGATAAGATAAATCTAAATAACAACGTAACATAAGTAAGAAACCTACATATAATTAATTCCGATATGAACATAATTTAACTTTTTTTAAAAAAAATTGGCTAACAAACAGCTCTTAAGGGGATCATTATCGCTCCTTTGGAGAGTATCTTAGGGGGAGGGGTGGCCCACAATTTTTTTAAAAATGTCTCTTATGTATACAAAACAAGAGACGTGTGTTGAGGATTGTTTGCACTCTTTGCGGGCCCTACTGACACGTGGCAATTCGCGATTTGGTCCGATTTTTAAATTTTTTTTTAGCCCAAAAGTGAAAAAAAAAGTTTGAAGAAACGGACAGCGATAATGATGCTCTAAGTTTTTTATTTAAGAGACGGTTCTTAGATTTTTTTAGTTAAAATTTAAGAAACGTCTCTTAAAAAGTTAAATATCTCTACTAATAGACTTCCAATAAACATGTCCTTATGACTCACTACCACGTGAGATTAGAGTTTTTCCTCATCTTTTTGTGCCACTTGCTAATCCTCAAGAAGCTTGGGTTTTTTTTGTTCACACAAGTCTTCATTGCCAATTTAAACGATTACAGCAATTGTAACCTCATCATACATACCATGATGTGCAAACCAAAAGGCTAAAACCAAGACATAAAATTCAAAATAGTACATGGATAGAGACACAAACTTTAACAAGTTTGATAAGGAGTTATGTAAGATATCGAAGTTGCCACTAGTGATCCAATCTAAGAAAGACTTAAACCACACTTCAAACTCTTTCAATAACAAACGATTAGTCACATTAATCTGTGACGTCGCAGCACCATCCAAAACCTCAACTCTCAACCAAGTGAGGGTCGCTGCATCTACCGGTCTCAAGTAGACCTTCACACAAGATAACAGACGGCTAGGAAATTGGTATTTTTCCCTGGTTTTGAATTCCAGGATAGTGTCACCTCTTACAAAGAGGGATGTTGGTGGAATGATTCTCTTCCTTGGAAAGAAGGATGTGGAAAAAGATCTCTCTCGGCCCTGACGAGAGGAATGTTGTATAAGCTTTTCCAAAGTTACTAAGTTTAATGGACTAACTGAAACAAGCTTTTGTATATCCAAGATATAAAATGATGAAGTGCTTAAGCTTATGGTTGAAATAGCAGGCAGTGGTTTCTTCGTGAGCACTTTAATCTCTGACCAGAACCCCATAGCATCACCAAGAAAATTAACATGTGCTTCACAGTTGCGTCGCAGCTTATCAACTTCCATGAGCTCAGACAAGCCATATGAAATTACTATCCCTAAGTAGCTTTGAACCTCGGCATTACCGTACCGGAGGTGGTGGAGCGGACAGAGAGGGTAGCACCATAACTTGTAGTCTTTTTTCACCAAAGGAGGTTTGAAGGACCAGACACACTGGCTATAATGCTTGGGCTCCGAGAATAGCAGCAGTAACCATTTCTGAATCTGAAAATTACCCATCAAAGACTTCACTGCTGGAGGATTATTCCAATATTGAACACGCCCAATAACAGGTTCATCCAACAAAGAGAGAGAACAGATTTTCCCCGTAGGGAGAGTAACCATCATCCAAAAGGACAACGAACAAGGTAGATGCCATATAACAGGTTCATCCTCACGAAGCTTCGGTTTAATTGCCTAATTTTTCTCTATTTGCATTTTGTTGTCGGGATATAATTCGGTATAGGGATAATAGATCCTATAGCTAGGTGAAGTTCCGGAGATTTTGAACGTGTCTCCACTATGGAGTGGCTTAAACTGACGAGAAATATATTTTGTTCTCACTTTTTTTTTGTCAACCGTTGTTTTGTTCTCCTTTGTTAATATATAGTTTTGCAATATCACATATAGTCTTTTTTCAGTAAATTTGCATGGTTCTAAACGCTATCACTTTTGCAAGTTTTATGGATATTTCTAGCGTTTCGAAACTATTTTAACTCTAACTACACTTGATTCAATGGTAACTTTAAGTATATGGTCATAACTCATAAGGACAGGTAATTATGGATGTTACAGCGTTCCACAACCATTATCTCGCTTTACAAGACAAATTAAATTAAATATGTATATCCTCTGTAATTTTCATTATATTTTGGTTGTAAGATTTGGATCTAGATGCAATGTAACCAATGGACTCCTGTTCATCTACCCCAAAATCTTCTTGGACCTATAAGTTTGCAGAATAAGAAAAGAAGAAAAATGATGCCTAGGCAAATCTTTTTGCCTGTCTTTTTGGGTGAATATGTCCTTTGCTACAATAATTTCAAGCATTAAAATGCCTGTATTTTCAATAAATATTTTAGTTTCGAATCTACTTGTCTCTAATGTTATAGGGTCTATAAATTTTTAATTCCTTTATAAATGTATCGGCAAATCTTCTGCGACAAAGTTGCTGCAAATATATGGGCAGCAAATTCTTTTTAAATAAAAGTGAATTACTTTAATTCGGCCCTTAGTCTATACATTCAAACTTAAGTCACTTTTTTACATCTCGCTTGAATGAAAACCATAGGTTTGTCCCCGTCTGGATCATAGACTACATTTATGCAGCTTTAGTAAAAAAATGCGATAGATATATAGTATAATATATAGTCATACTAAAATGCCAATCCAACGTGGTTGACACAACGATATAACCAACGTGTTACCTTTGATATATTATCTGTATTATCTGGAATAATAGATGAAAAGACATGATAATACAGTAAAAACACATTTGGAGTTAAATTGATCAGTAAAAGTTCTGAAGCAATTGTTAAAAAAAAATTCTGAAGCAAACTCTGTATATCAGAATAATTGACTAACCAAATAATCGAGAAAGTTTGGGAAGCGAGCGAATTGTATAATAAGTTATAAATATAAAAGCAATAATTAACATTCTAAAATTTTAATAATGTTTTCTGTAAATTTAAAATGACGATCAATTTTGACCCCAGTGATGATGATTAACGGTAAAAATCAGCTAACAAACTACATATTCAGTTTGTAGTTTAAAATGATGATTCAGTTTTGATCAATTTGTGTAATATACTCAAGTTTGGATTTTGGAATTTATTTGAACATATTCAATTTTAATCAGTTTTGACCCATAAAAAATGAGATGCATAGACAATAGACCAAACAAAACAAAAAATTTGTGGTCCATAGCTTGTTCGAATGTGTAAATAATTCGCCATACCGGTTAATATTGCCAAAGATCTAACTTTACCATATACAAAAATGTTTGTACTTTTCTGTTGGCCAGTGTAGACATTAATTTGGAAAACTATTTGGTTTGTATATGAGATCTACGTTATTACCCAAAAAAACATTCCCCTGATCATATAAATCAATAGGGCTGAACACTTTATCCGATATCTGAATTCGTACCCGAACTTGACTCGAAAAATTCAAACTGAATTTGAACCGAAATAGCAAAATACTCAAACGAGTATTAAAGGAAGATTGGATATTCAAACCCGAATGGATACCCGAAGATAATCGAAAATATGTATAATTAACCATATACGTCTAGTTTAGTTCTCTCATTTTTAAAAAATATTATATTGATGTTACACATGACTTAAGATCAGATAATATATATAATTTCGGACAAAATGATTTATTACTCAATTAAAATGCATGGTAAATTTTTATTCCATTTATTAACAAAAATTACATCCAAAATTCAAAAAAAAAATCAAGTTAATTTCTTTTTGCTCTTAAATTTTTGTCTACAAAGCTATCAATCTTCCTAATAAAAATCAGTTAAATTAAATATATATTTTTAAATACAAAAAAAATAATCAATGAATAATTTGATTTTTTCAAAAGTTAAATATCTGAAATCGATCTGAAATAACTGAATCCAAACTAAAAATACCCAAATCCGATCCAAAATATAGAAATACTTGAACATATACTAAATCTCTATACTGAAATATCTAAAAATCTGAAATACCCGATCCGAATCCAAAATAAAGCTAATACGATTAAGTCCTCATTATAGAGATTAAATAATCACCTTGACGTACTTCTGATTTTTCCATAAACTAAGTTTGAATTCAAGATATAGGCGTGAAGCTTATTTCATTTTTGGATTTAGCTTATTCTGTTATGTTTTCAAAGATTCTCACTTATGTTAGCATTTTATGTATACCATATCGTATATTATGACATGTGAATGTGATAGATTGTAGATTTTTCGGTATTTTAACTAATCTTACGTATAATTATAAAGTCTCGTAGAAATGACAAGCACAATCATACAAAACAAACGAATATATAGACACAAAATCCACCTACTTATAATATCTTGAACCAAAAATTGCTCTACAAGTATAAATATATGTGTATACACACAAATATCGAAATGTGCCGAAAACAAAATACTAAAATTAATTAAGTTAGTGAAAACTCATAAAATTAGACAACAACCTCTATAATTTTAATACGTTCGTTTTTAATTTGTGAAATTGTTCTCTATAACTACTCTTAATTAATTTTCAGTAAACTTACACGAGGATCAAACTGGAAAATATTTAAGGGATGGATACGTTGAAAATTGTCATGGTTTAGGTTTAAACACTTTTGGACTAATCTTTTAAATTGTTTATTTAAAGGGAAAAGTTTTGTATTTGTGTTTCTATATGTAATTGTGTATATATATATATATATATATATATATATATATATATATATATATATGCTAGCTTTAGGTCTAATCGATTTTTTCTTGATAATATAAGTATAATGTTTATACATATATAAATATGGAGAAACAGAATTAATATGAGACATGAAAATGTAAATACAAACGCAATTATGTTATACTTTCACTCACATTTGCTTTTGTCACTTGTAAATTTATGTTTTGTCATGAGTCTCAAATGTAACACTCGCCAAAATTTATTGGGTGTTTTGTAAATTTAACTCAAATTTAACTCAACCTAAATAATAAGCCATGTTTTTTAAAAAAAAATTATTTGTCCTAGTGCTCTCCATAAATTTAAGTTATTCACGAAAGTGTTATTATTATTTTTTGAAAATGATTATTTTGCTCATTTATCCTCATCATTTTCTTTTATTTACAACATTGTCATTTTCATCAATACACCAACTATCATGAATGACTAATTACAGCTCTAAATGTACCTAAAATTAACATCTCCATCTTCATATTCTTATTTCTTACACACAAAAACTATTTTCTTGTCGCTTCCTCTCTTATTTCTTACACACAAAAACTATTTTCTTGTCTCTTCCTCTCTTATTTCATTCCAAAATCTCATTTTTTTCAAAATTTATAAACTTATTAAAGTTACTTAAGTTCATGATTCTTGGTCAAGAATGAGTGGGTAATTTTCATTAAAATGTTAAGTATGCTTAAAGAAGCTAAATATGAACCTCACCAAATCTAAAAATGAAATATGATTTGTTTCGCGACAAAGACTTCTGGAGAAGTCTTCTGATCAGTGTGTTTGTTAGTTTTGTAATTGACATTTTTGTGTTTTATTTATTGAAGACTTATCTAGAAGTCTTATAATTTTTCTTTGTTGACAAAAAAAAATTATCGGATAAACATGTTAGTTTTGTAATTGACCAAGAGGACTTCTCGAGAAGTCTTCTTAACTGTTACATGAAGTTTCTCACTGTCACAAGAAATTTGTGTATATTAATTTTGCAATTGAGAATTAATAATAAAACATTTAATATTACGTTAACTTATTGCGACAGTTAGAAAACTTCAAGTGATTGTAAAAATGCTTCTATAAGTCTACTCTTCTTAGACTTCTCTATTTAGAAGAAGAAATATTTTAAGAAAAAGTCAAATATCTGAAAAACTTTAGTCAATTACAAAATTAACATGTTCATCTACTAGAAGTCTTCTATGGTATTTTTGAGAATTTTTCAAAAACAAAATAAGTCAATATTTATAAAGGAATACTTCTCAAGAAGTCTGTTGTAGAGTTGTAATTGAAAAAATAACCTAAATGGATGACTTCTTGGAGATGACTTCTTAAGAAGTTTTCTCCAAGAAGACTTTTGTAAAAGTCTTCTACGTCAATATTTATTAAACGTTCAATTTCTCCAAATTTTAAATGAAATTTGGAAGACTTCTCGGCAAACATCACGTGAATTAAGCAGAAAATTAAGTTTTAAGCGGGAAACTTAAATTTTAATTTCTCGCTTAATTCGCGTGAAGTCTACCGAGAAGTCTGCTTTTAAGTATGCTCGTGAAGTCTGCCAAGAAGTCTACCGTGAATTCTCTAGAGAAGTCTTTCGATTATGATATTATTCTCAGATCTGAAAGACATGCATATCCAAAACGTTAAAATGGTTTCAAAACAGAGAAAAAATAAAAAAAATTGAACTTTTTATGCTTTAATAATAAATAAAACAGCCACATTACGTTGAATCTTTAGCTTGTTTGAATCTAACATATAAAAGATACAAAAATCTATATCCAAATATATAGATTTACTTTTAAAGGAGTGGAAGATGAAAATCATGAATTAAAACATACAAAAACAAGGTAAAGTAGTGAAAAAGACATGATACACAAAGATGCAAAATTGATATAAAGTTTGGTGTCTTCAACTTCAAAAAGACTAGAGAGAGATTGGAGAATTTTGGAGTGAGAAACATTACACCTTTGTTGCAGCTATTTGAGTGGAAGAGAGAGAATGTGTCAGTTTTCTTTATATAATGAGACAAAAATTTCAATTAAGTTAAATATTTTTGGCTCGGAAGTCTTTTAACATAAATGCACTAGAAATCTCCTAGAGAAGTCTGCTAATGAAACCCAAAGTCTAACTCAGATATGAAAAACATGCATATTTAAAAACGTTAAAATAAATTCAAAATAGAGAAAAACTTCAAAAAAGAATTATGCTTTGATGATAAATAAATAGCCACAATAGGTTAAATTTATAACTTTTTGAATCTAACATATAAACACACAAAAATAAATATCCAAAATTTATAGAATTTATAGATCTACCTTTAAGGAGTAGAAAATGAGAACCATAAAATGAAAAATCTGCAAAAACAAGATAAATTAGTGAAAAACATTAGACAAAAAAATGAGAAATAGATATAAAGTTTGGGGTTTTTCAAGTTCAAAGATATTAGAATGAGTTTGGAAAGTTTTAGAGTGAGAACCATTACATTTTTGTTGCAGATATTTAAGAAGAAGAAAGAATGTGTAGGTTTTCTTTAAGGAGAAAAAAGTCCAATTACGTTAAAAATATTTTGGTTCATAAGATTTCGTAGGAAGACTTTTAACATAAAATACATTAAAAAATTTCTCAAAAAGTCTTCTAAACACTCCTAATTTTAATATTCGTCTCGGAAGATTTCTCAAGAAATCGTTTTGTGCATTATATGTTATAAGTTTTTCCGAGAAGTCAACTAGCTATAATATCAAATAACTAACTAAGTAGCAACAAACATTTCACTAAACTTAAAATTAACTTATAAAATGTTTAGTATACACAAATCAAATATATATAAGTCATATTAAATTTTTAAAAATGTTAAAAATCCAAATAGAACCCTAAAATACAAATAATACCATAACTTATGTTACCGAACCCCAATGAATATTATGACTCATTCTATATTTACTCATCTATATTGAAAATAATTAAATTTTAGTAAATCTAAATTTAGATCATTTAGGAGTGTTTATAATTTTTCCCATCAATTTTATAAAATTTATAAAATATTTTTAAAATCTAATACATTCTCAAAGAAGATTTCACTAAACACAAAATATTTCACGGGTTTATATTCGTAAAAGTGCATACAAGTTTTTTGTTTGATCATAAAAAACTAGTTATAATTTCAGTAACATTATAAATTATTTTTGTATTTGACTGAATTTGAAATATATTTTTGCATTTGAAATCAAGTTTTAAGTTATTTTTGGCAATTTCTCAAAAGTTTGTGTTAATTTTAACTATATGTATGAATTTCTAAATCTAGTATATATAATGCCACACTTTCCTCTCTTTTGAGAGTGTCCACGTCAGCACTATATTCTTAAAACTAAATGGGTCTCCATAGCAAATAAAGTCTAATCGATGTCTTCTCTTTAATGGGCTTGAGTAATATTAACTTGGACCTATTAACTAAACCCACCCACAGCATCCCCAATGACATGTCCTTTTAGCTTCTCCTTCTTCATCGAAAAAAAGAAAATGGAAGGCAAACGGACCATCCTTAGAGCATCATTATTGGTTAGTCCTTAGCGGAAGTCCTTAGGAACAGTTAAGGACCAGGTCCTTAATTTTCAAAGGAAAAGTTAAGGACGTCTTTTAATTAAGAGACGTCCTTAACTTTTCCTTTGAAAATTAAGGACTTGGTCCTTAACTGTTCCTAAGGACTTCCGCTAAGGACCAACCAATAATCATGCTCTTAGATCTCCTTCTCCCAAAAGGACCTCAATAAATTATCTCTTCTTTGTTTTCGTCTTCGATCATGGCTGATGTCGATTTTGTGGTGATTCCTGTCTCGGCTCCATTCCTCACCTTTGGAATCTATGTCTCAGGCGAATTTAGTGTCGTGACTGAATACCTCTTCTTATAACTTATCGCTCACTCGGTAAATAATCACCATGTACAGTTTCATTTTATTTTTTGTTTGGTATCTATATGAATTTACAGAAGTATATTTTTGTACGACAGAAAAAGGAAGTGTTTCTTTAGTGGTTGAAGCAAAATAAGCATAGCCTAAGGAAGTAGCTTGTAAAGAAAGAGCTGGAACTACTGGGACTAGCATTCAAGGGAAATCAAAAGAATGTGGTTGAATCTTTGGAGGTAATCTAAATTACTTCATCAATTTACTAAACGACTTCCTTTGCCTCATCACTCATGGTTGTATTGTATTAAAGTAATATATGCTTCATGTAATGTTTTGTTTCACCATGAATAAGGAAGAAGCTATGTAGATGAAAAAGCTCTTGGGAAATGGAGTTCAATATGTGTATCCTCGGGGAAAACATGAGAATGAAAAAGAACATGGTATCAATCTCAAACGAGTAGATTGAAGAGCTCAAGATGGTTTCACTTTTTTATTGGTTGTACCAACATTCAGATTAGTCGGATCATATAATGTCTGTACACTACGAGTATTGTTTAAGGAAAGGCCAAGCGAAGCTGGTGATGTACCCTTGAATGCATTCTTTTTTCCTCCTCTTGTGGGTCGCTTGGGTGCACGGTTTTTCTTCTTGCTGAGAACTATCAATTCAAGGAAAACAAGCAAAGTGTAAGAGCTGGCATCTAACTAAGATTAATATCACTGAAAAGTAAAAACAATATGGACAATTTTGGAAGTTGTTTAGACTTTTGAAATGGATGTACAGTTGTTAGATATACTTGAATATTCTTTGATAGGCAATGAATGAGGAAGAAGCTACTGTGTCAAGAATAACATGGTGTCACTGTTTTGATAGGCAATGAACGAAGAAGAAGCTATTGTGTCAAGAATAATATGGTGTCAATCTAAAAAGAGAAAGAAAACATTAGCAGCGGGTTTTCACACTATCATTAACTCCCATTGTTTAAGATTGGTTGGATCATATGTTGTCTTACTGTTTGTATGTTTTAGCTACAAAGGAGACAAACAGTTGAACATTTTTACTTAAATAAAAATCGACAATGTTTGATTTCATACGTGAATAATAATAAAAAAAATACCGAGACTGGATCAAAAGATACACTTTAAAAACCAAAATACACTTTTTAAGAACCAAAATTTTAAATCAAATACACTTTTTAAGAACCAAAATGTCAAAAAATAAAGAGTAGGTTGTTATTCAAAACAAATGCAGACACCAATTAAGTTACGACTCACACTTTACACTGCATATAGTTTTCTGAAAAGTGAGAAGTATGTGAAATAATGATTTGGTCGAATGGGTAGAAAGGAAATTTGGGTGCAAAATATAATATTCCGAAGTGGAACATGGAATACTGTCAATTAAAGAAAAATGAAAACTAAAATAAAAAATGAGGAATAAGAGAAGTAGAACTCATAGGAGAACTTTTTTTTTGAACGCAGTTCATAGAAGAGCTAAAACAAGCATAAAATGCTTCTTTTTGTCAACACAAGCATAAACCCTATAGATATTTTGAAAAAGAAAATGACAAACCTCAAAAAATACAAAACGTTGACTTAAAACAAACTTACAAGGCTACAATTATTGATCAATATCTCAAAGAGAAAATATAACTAAATGAACCCCGCGCTTGCGCGGGGGTGAGGAACCCTAGTGTTGTTTAATTACACGCCTTCATATTGCAATTTCTTTTTCTCATATGTATTTACCTAAGTTTGCATATATTGATATAAATATTCTGGTATTGAAGGAAAAGAAGTCTGCTAAAGCAACAGTTTGACGTATTAAAATACTGACTGTGCACTTTTTCAGAAGTCATAAAATCACCACCATTTCTATTTTTGTTTGATTCTCTTGTACTCGTTTGTTATTTGTAGTTTGAGTATCTTTATCCATAAAACTATTAATTATGAACAATGTTATTTGTAGTTAGAGTATCTCTATCCATAAAACTATTAATTATGAACAATTTGAACTAGTTTGATGGATTTTTCTTAGGAAATGTTTCACGGGTTCTTCTTAGAAAAAATATATTTCACAGGTTCCTTTTGGAGAATCTTTTTCATTGTTTTCTATAATTTTATTTTCAAATTCTGAAATACTCGTATGAAAAAATTCCAATTTAATTACTTGTATAGTCATCTATATTATAGAAATGTCTTCGCGATCTTTAATAAAAAAATTATTAATTTTTTTTAATTCTGGAATCTAAACTAATTTTTTGAGTATACATATAATCCTGTTGATTTTACAGTCAAAATACAAAATTCCGGCTTGCAAGAATGGAACCATTTTAATTTGAACCATTTTTGGAGTTTCCTGTTTTTCCTTCTCTTTGTTAGATTTAATTGATTTGAATTACAATGATGATAAGAAAAGGAGTTCAATCATGCACATATATGATGACATCCACATATGATCTATAAGACAATAAAAGACAAAATTTCCAAAAGTAAGAATATTCAAAACACAATTGGACCAGAAAGTAAAACATGGGTAATCACATATATGATACATATATGAAAGAAAACTATAACAGCCAAGAAAATCTGAAAATATTTTCTTGATTCTTCTAGCTGCCCTATATATGTGCCCACTCATGTAAAAAAAGGACATTCTTGATTCACATCAGATGACACTTTCACATGGAATCATCACATCAATCTCTTTAATTCAAGAGAGAGAAACAACAAAAAGACACAACACAAGTTGCTCTCTCTCTTTCCCACTCCATCTCTACTCTTACCTGCTTCTTCTTCATTCTTTCTCGACTCTCATTTCTCTGTTTAAATTAACAAAAAAAAACCTAATTAACAAGCGATAAAAATTACAAAATCCGAAAACTAAACAAAAAAAATGATATCTACAACGTACCAAAAGATTTTTTGCAATGAAGAACGGCTTCGTAAATGGAGCTCTCTGAATCACAAGACCTTCTCCAATAGTAATCATCTGCAACACTTATTCTTGGCGATAAAGTCATTTCATCAGAATAAACTCTGCTTCTAGACAACGTCGTTGCACGGACCCTAGAATCGATACCTATCCCTCCCGACGATCCAGAGAATCTACATCTCCTAGTTAATCTGTTACACAAGGGCGTCAAAAACAACAAAACCCATCTCGAAACTTTCCTCAACTTTCTACAAGAATAAGGAGACTTGCGCTTAATGTCACGTGTCTCCATCTTCTTCTCCGCTGCAGTATCCAACGGCTCATATTCTTCTTCGGTTGCTGCTGACGTGGCTTTTGATAGATAAGGCATGACGTAGCCGTCACGGAAAAGCTCGTCTGCGTGTACTAAAGAGTGATCTTCCTCGGAGAAAGAGACGAAGTTATCGAACTTGAAGCTACTTTCATGGGCTTTGTTGATGAAGAATCTTTTAGAAGGAGGCAATCTTGGATCCATCTCTATGAAGGAGGAGGAAGAAGAAGAATCTTCGTAGGTTTGATGATAATCATCAATGGAAGGACAGTTAAGTACCCAGCTGTAAGAGAAACTGTCTATGGGAACTAGTGGCATTGAAGCTTCTTGTTGATTGTCTTCCATGTGTTGTTTGGTGGGGATATGTATATATGTGATCTTGAGTGTTTGAGACAAAAATGTTTGAATGGAGAACATATGTTTCAGAGTATATTTATATAGGAAGGGACATACACACAATGAAGCGAAGATAAACTAGATTTTAATTTCTTATAACGGTAATATTATTATATTTATATTTATGTGGTTAGTTTGGTAAGAAACAATAGATATTAATAATTGGAAAGGGAAAAGAAAACATATAGTAAGAGTTTATGAGCCCATACTAACCTCTCATTATGTGCTGTTGCATTCACTCTTTTTCCTCTCTTTAATATTTATTTTAGTTTACCCTTTTTGCATAAACAAGGTTCTTTTAATTATTTATTCTATGTGACATGATTTTTATCTTTTAAGTAGGAATACCAAAACATACGCATTATTATTTTTCGATGAAGAATACCAATATATCATTAAGAAAAAATCGACGCATGTTGACGCATATCTTGTGGGATTTATTGATTAGGAAGACAAGAAAAACAAAATAATATGTATGAAAGACATATGAAATAGCTGGATTACGGTTAAAAATGAAATTTCCAGCGCATCATATTGCCCATGAACAGAACCACGAGTTGGAAATAAAAGAAAAGAACGTTCGCAAAAAAAAAATGAACGTAAAGAAAGAAAACTAAAATAAAAGTCATATTCATAAACAATAAAAAGAGTTAAAAATAAATATAGAAATGGGAGATGAGAGGAGAAAGAGAGAGGGGGGAGACAGAGGTCCCGGGAAGTGTCGGGGTGCGAGACGAATGTTGTCGAAAGTTTAGGGGACAAAAGCCGAAAATAGAAAGTGACGTGGAGACTCATCAAAGTCTTATTTTTAGGCCATTTTGCATGGTCTTTTTATGGGTTACGTTTGAGATACTCATTGCGGGGTTCTTAGGTGGGGTTCTTAACTTTTGAATTTTCATTTTTTCGTTTTTTTTTTTTTTTTTACTTTACGGCTAAGAACCGGCTCTTAAAACTCTTATTTAAGAGCCGGTTCTTAGTTTTTCTTAGTTATAAACTAAGAACCGGCTCTTAACAAAAGTTAAGAACCCCACCTAAGAACCCTGCAATGAACATGCCCTCAGAAAACAAGGTTTTAGTTTTGTGTATTTGAGAAGTGCATTTAATGATATGAATCTCTCAAATCTCGAAGGAATGTTTTCTGGTCGTCTATTGATGATAACACGAGAAATCATTCATAACACTGAGACATAAGAGCATCTCTAACAGTGATATCCATTATTCGAGTCTCTTTTTTTTTTAATTTTTTTTCATATTTAATAAAAAAAGTTTAAGGCTAATCGCGGACCGTCACGTGTCGCGGGGGTTCGCAAACAGTGTAAGAACTCTCTAAGAAACAGTTTTTATTTAGAGATTTTAATGATCCGATCATTAACTTTTGGTGGTATCTACTGATTATTTAATTATTTTTTTCTTAAAAATTCTCCTTAAGAACCCCCGGTTGGAGATGTTCTAACTATCTCCTAGACATTAGAGAGAGAGAAAGTTTTTTTCTTAATTAACCGTGGGGTTTCTAGGCCTTACGTCCAAACAATCCCCCGAAACACGCAACAACCACGTGATTTCTTCCAGGAAGGCCCAGGTGACCAATGTGTATCGAACTAGAGACGCCGAACTGAAGTTCTCTAGGACCATCCTTAACTAGAACCACTGGCCCAACAACGTTGGTTGACAGAGAGTTTATTAATTACATGTTTTTAAGTTTTATTTTCTTGTCAAGAGTTGATTATGATTTTATTACAATAGAGTTTTATATCCTTGGCCATTTTTCTCGTAAGCAAATATCCATATATTTCAATAGTCAGTCACATAATCAATATAATGTATAATTCTTAAATCTAAATATATTTTAATTTTGGAAAACATTTTAGAGGGTAGTGAATCTGGAAGGATCAAATGTCGTTCGATAAAGCACGTACCGAAAACGAATCCATCGCAAGTGGAAGATACTTGTCATGTCTCCGATCCCAGATAGACTAGTCTCATGATGTAGAGCACATAATGTCTTGTCAACAGTTCCTCTAATCACACATATATATATATATATATATATATATGTTAATTAATGGGTTTAAATATAATTTTAAATACTAAATATACAGAAAAATGTTTTTAACCAAATTTTTTTTTTTGTTAAAAATACATTTAGAATTATTTTGACACAATATAGATATTTGACAAATTTGTTATTTTTTTATCGTAAGCTAATGTTGAAAATTTATTATATTTTCAATTATATTATTACAAAAACTTTGATAATAAATATGTATCTGGTATGGTATCTATCCAAATTTAAAATTTCACTTCAACGGTAATAAAAATAAAAAAAACTATAATTAATAAATAATTATTTGTTATTATAGTTTGAATTAGTGGATCTAACTATAACTTTTAAATATCTAGTTATCCATATAATTTTAATTTTATTCAGAATAGAATTTATTTGGTATTTTTTTAAAATACATTTACAATTAATGTTGATTAAAATAAAATAATTATACAATATTTGCTAACTTTATTATAAGTTGATGTGGAAATTTTCTTGTATATATTTTCAAAAAAAAAGAAATTTTCATGTTTACCATATTATTGATACTATTATTCTTTTTTACCTTCAATAAAAAGACATTTTTCACAAATATCTTCATTTTTAAGAGGGGAAAAACTTAAAAAAATTTCATGTTCACCACATTATTGGTATAATTATTCATCTTTACCTTCACTAATGAGAAATTTTCAAAAATACCTTCTTTTTTAAGAGACAAAAAAGATTAATTAAAATCATATATTTCACATTCCAAAACTCTAAGACACCCCTCAACTCTAAATCCTAAGTTTTAGATTAATTAACTCTAGGGTCATAAGTATCTTTTTCCTCTTAAAAATGAGTGTAAAAGTGATTAGGGTAAACATGAAAAGTGGTAATATGAATGTGGTATTTTTGACAATTTCTCAAAAAACTTGTAGATTAATTAAAATCTTAAATTTTACATTTCAAAACTCTACCACACCCCTCAAATCTAAATCCTAAGTTTTAGATTAATTAACCCTATTTTTATATTAATTAACCCTAGAATTATTAGTCTTTTTCCCTCATAAAAATGAGGATAAAAGTGACTAAGGTAAACATAAAAAATTATATTAGGAATGTGATATTTTTGAAAAATTCCCTCAAAAATGTTATATTGTTTAAGTTTGTGGCATGTAACCAAATTTAGTTATTTCTTTATTTTAAGAATCTTGCCAAAACAGCAAATATTCATCATTAAAAATATACTTGTCAAAATAAGATGAAAATCATATAATACTTTTCACAAAGTCATGTCATCATTTTATTTCAAAATGAAAGTAATTAGGACACATAAAAATTAATAAAATCATTTTAAAAATAATGTTTAAAGGATATACACAAGTTTTGAGTCATTTTGAAAAATGTCTCACTTTCATTGTATCCCACTAGAAACATACTGGTTAGAATATTAGTAGTAGATTGGGTTTGGTGGTAAGCATGTTTTTCTTTTAGTTTCTTATTCTTTTTTTTTCTGTTAAATTTCTATTTGTAATAAATTTAACCAGCCAGTGTCAAGTTTCTTTTTTTCTTCAAATATGTGATCTAAAAAGTATTCAATATATATTGTGATCACATCACGCATGGATGCATTAGCGATTAGGCGTGTTGATTTCTCAAAAAAACATGAACATTGTCAAAATCAATTATATTAGATATTTTCGCAATTTACATCAATTTTCAGTAAACAACAATGGCAGATAATTTAAATCTTCTTATAAAGACCATTTTGTTTAATGTATAATAGAAGTAGATACAATAGAAGTATTTTATTTTTTGCTAAACAAGTACTTTTTACAGTTAGAAATTACCCTTTAGTTAAAACTACAATATTAAAAATATATTGCCAAAATAAAATTCATATTTACCTTTTATTATATTTCTTATATAATTAGAGTATAGCTTTTTCCGTGTAGATTTTATATATTAAATTTTGTTAAACTTATCAAATTTCACTTATTATCGGAGCTTCATGCGGATTATGTATAATATGTATTCCATCTTCTATTTCATTCTAACATATTTAAAATAATTCTAAACATATCAAGCCACTTTACCTTGCAATTTGAGAAAATAAGTTTAATATTTCTTTTCCTTACAAAAAATAAGGAAATTTTCTTGAACCATCATTAATAATTGGGAAAATTGTTTTTTTAGGCAAAAAAAGAGGTACATTGTCTCATTCGGCTATTTCCAAATTTGTATCATTTTTATCTATAATGCCCTTTTTATATATAAAAATAAATCAAATAAATAGTTTTACAAACAAACAAAAAATTGGAAAAATAAGAATTACAAATGAAATAACTAAATCAAATTATAGGTGTTTTTTTTGTTGAAAAAATGTTTAAATTAAAATTTCAGATTTCGTTCTACGAAAAGCAGAATTTGACATTCTACAAAGTGGAAAATGAAATCCACGTTTTTCATTAAATCTACTAAGTTAAGAATATGTGATCTACATAAATTGAAGTAATCTGAAAATATTTGGAATACACATTCTACGTTTAATCTATCGCTCTAAATCTTGTAGAACACATAATCTACACATTACTCAAAAATATAATAACGGTAGAAATTGAATTCAAACATATTCATTGTATTATACATATAGTAGAATGCACATTCTACAGATAAATATGAACAGTTCCGAAAATACGAGGAAAAAAATCTTTGAAAATATTCATTTTCCATATTTGGGAAAATCGAAATATCAACTATACATTCTTATACTTCAATTAGTTTAATTAGTTTCCATATTAGAAATAGAAATTAGTTTAGTTATTAACTTATATATTTATATTTGAAAATTAGTTTTTTATTTTATATTTATATTTGATAACTAGTTTTATATTTTTATATTATTAAGTATTTTTATATTTAATATTTAATTTTATATTTTTTATTTGACAATTAGTTTTCATATTTGAGATAATAGTTAGTTTAAATATTAACTTATATTTTTATATTTTACTATTTTTTTTTTAAATTATATTTTCGAGGGTACAATTGACATTTAGAAAAAGTTATCTTAATGAGACAACTATAGGTTGGGATTAGCCTAATAGGACAATGTACCTATTTTTTGGCCTAAAAACAATTTTCCCTTAATAATTTTGGACAAAATTTGTGAACAAAAAGCATTGATATGATTCAATACTCTCTCACTATCAAATTTATATTGCTAAGAATGGTTTTACATTATATGTTTTACTTATGCCCCTCTTTGTTATTTATTACTTATGCCCCTCTTTGTTTTCACTGGTATTTGTGCATGTTGGTTTTTTTTTTTTTTTTTTAATAATTAAACGTCCGAATACAACTTAGCTGGTAAAATACCGAAAAGAAGAAACCTAAACAGTCCTACACCGAAACTTAAACATGTTAGAAAAGAGAGAGCCATGTTCCCAAAAGTGAGACAGTGGGAGGAGGGACCGAAGTCGAAGAGGAGGCCTGGATCGATGACATGGTTCTGGAGAGAGGATCAAGTCTTAGGCGCAGAGTATCCTTAATGTCTGTGATGATTGCTTCTGGAGGGCGAGCTAGAGAAGAGTGGATCCTAGCATTTCGCTCCTTCCAGATGGAATACTTGGAAGCTTGATAAATGAACCTGAGGATGAGGACCAAGTGGCTATTTGAGGTAGGACTGTCCAGCCATTGTAGAGTGTCTTCAAAGTTTTGAGGAGGATGCATGTTAGTTTTTTGCATGAAGTGGTTCCATATCGAGGAGCTGAAGGAACATTCAAAGAATAAATGTTGCCTTGTTTCCATTTGGGATGAACATAACACGCAGTCTGCAGGAACAGCTAAACCCCACTGTCTCATCCTGTCCCTTGTAGTTAGCCTGTGCCGGACATTAACCCAAGTGAAAAAGGCGTGTTTTGGAATATGACCAGCAAACCAAACTTGTTTGTGCCAAGAAACTGCTTGTCCTGGAGGAAACAAGAAAGACCAAGTTGCTGCTGTAGGAAATTTCTGGACCGGAGGATGGTCGCCTACCTGCCAAGCGTATTTATCATCTGATTCAGAGTTGGCAATGCCTTCGACTGGAGGTAAGCATTGTTTTAGCAGCGTAATAAGAGGATGTCTGGTTCTCATGTTCGAGACCCACCAATTTCCATTGATAATACCATCTGCCACTGATGCCTCGATTGATAAACCAGACACTAAAGGTCCCTCTGGTCCTAATAATTCGATCAAAGGCCCCAAAGGAGTCCACGAGTCTTGCCAAAAACTAGCCATAATACCAGAGCCTATCTCGCACACCACAAACGGCCTAGCAGTCTGGCGGAGACTGCAAATGGATTTCCAAATCCAGCTGTCCTGTTGTCGGGCTTCCAGTGTCCAAAAATTCGATGCACCTATCTTGTTAACTCTGATCCAAGAGGCCCACAGAGACGCATCGTCTGTAATAATCAGCCACACCAATTTCAGAGCAAGTACTTTATTCCAGTCAGCAATTCTTTTCAATCCCAAACCTCCACACATTTTGGGGGTACAGACCGAAGCCCAAGAAATTTTTGCCCCCCTTGCTGAACTCGGATCACCTTTCCATAGGAAACCATTACACATACTTTCCAGAGCATCCACACAGTCTTTAGGCAAGATGAAAATAGACGCCCAGAAGGTAATGACAGCATAAATGACTGACCGGACTAGTTCCAAACGTCCGGCATAGGAAAGGTGCTTTGAGGTCCAAGATCTGAAGCGAGAGGTTACCTTGTCGAGAAGAGGTTTGAAATCAGATTTCTTCATCTTATGAGCGGATAATGAAACTCCTAGGTATCTCACAGGGAGAGACCCCTGAGCAACGCCGACTCTTCTTGCAAGTTCTCTACATCTAGAACTGCTTCCACCATCAATCAGCAATTCTGTCTTATTACAGTTCATAGATAACCCTGAGACCAGCCGAAAGTCTTCCATTATGCGAAGAATCCCTCTTAGCGAGTCCTCTGATCCATCAAAGAAGACTAGAACGTCATCAGCAAAACTGAGATGAGTAACCAAGGGGGCCTGACATGACGGATGAAGACCAAAGGAATTGTCCACTGCTCCCTTATCCAATAATCTTGAAAGAACGTCCATAATTAGCACAAAGAGAAGAGAGGAGATGGGGTCTCCTGTCTCAAACCTTTCCGGCCTTCGAAGTACCCCGCCAATTCTCCGTTGATTGCCACACTGAAAGATGAAGTCGTAACACATTCTTTGATCCATTCCCTGAAAATATGAGGTAACTCCATAGCTGCAAGGATATTTTCGAGGAACCCCCAATGTACATTATCATAAGCTTTTGATAAATCCACCTTTAAACATCCCCGAGTAGTGTCACTTGGTTTGTCAAAATCTGTTACCAGCTCTGATGCTAATAATACATTTTCGCACAATAGTCTGCCTTGAACAAACCCTGATTGATTGAGCTGGACCGCTTCTGGAATAATGCGTCTCAGGCGATTCTTAATTATCCTCGCTATGACTTTATAAATGGTGTGCATGTTGGTTGCTTTTAGTATAATATCTAGATTCAAACTTAGCATCACAATAATATTTGATGCATTTCACATATGATAATTGTTGAACATCGACTTGTCGGTACAAATGTGGGGGTTGGCTAAGGTTTTATACCACCATTTTTATGGTTGTTTTCAACCATATTGAGCTCAGTCACCACCATGCAAAGATCATGTGAGATATATTTGAGCCTTCTCATCTTTGTTCTCGTTGCGGCATATGTCAGTCATAGATCCGATTATGTTGCAGTAGTGAATTTTTAATAAACAGTGGCGAAACCGGACTCAACTTTCCGGAGGGTCAATTGCATAGTTTGCATACATCATAAGGGTCACTAAGCTTATTTTGCAATATTTTTCCAGTTTTGTTTCTTAAACATAAGAATTTTGTTTTTACATGAAATTCACTTGGGTCAAGTGACCCTCCCATAAAAGATCTGGCTCTGCCACTGATCATAAAAGACTTAAGTGAAGCTCTCCAACATCTTCTTCACATTGTATGGAAAGTGATAGTATATGATCCCACGAACGACTTCGTCATTCTTTTGGTCTACTCCAAGAAGCAAAGAATATTTCATTTCGTTAACACTTTAACATTTAGCAAAAAAATAGTCTTTGATATAGAAGATATAACAAAAAGAAAATAAGACTTCGATAATTAGTTGAAACCATCAAAGAATTTTGTATCATTTCGAATAGCTAATTTCAGACTGAGCCTGAAACTAGAGCTTATGAGTAGTTGGTAGTTCTTCGTGTCCTTGACAAAGTTTGGATTCAGAAGAACTTCAACCGGATCAAAAATATAAATGCCCATGTAAGCTTCCTTTTAGATCATATTGCCTTTGAAAATTCATTTATAAGCCAGGATTCTCGATCACCGTCAGATTGTTGTCAAAATCAACTAAATTGAGAGAATCAACAGAAAATAAGAACTTTAGTTTCACAATTCTTCCAGGAACAGAGCTATCAGAAGCTAGACAAATAAAAGAAAATAGGAAATCATACCTTATACATTTCAAATATCTTAGCAAAGCAAGTTTTAGAATTTGAATTCAAGGCTGAATTCAAGTACTCAAAATACTTGAGATCAGATTCACCAAACGAGTTGTACCCCACTTCATTGATTTTTTTTATTATTAAACTCTCATCACTTGTCCTCACAAAAACTACACCGCTTTTCCACCTTTAGCATTCCATGTATTGCATCTGCTTAAGGAAGCTATGAACTGTTCTTCCGACAAATGCCAATAGTAAATATTGTATTTCTTCAACATTATTTCAAAGGTAAATATTCATGATAATTGCATATTTTTTCTTTTGTAAAGTTTATCAAACACTACAAGAAAATGTTACACAACACTTGTAAAACGCTTTTACAGAATAGCAAAATATTTTGGTGAACGTTGTATCTCTAACAAAATATTTTGGTGAACGTTGTATCTCTAACAAAATATTTTGGTGTACGTTGTATCTCTCCCATTATCTTTTTTTCTGGCACTTTATATAACGTTTTCTGTATGCTTTGTTAATTTTTTCGATAGCTTTTAATTAGTTGTGCAATTATATAATTTATACTAGCATACAATAATTATCATTATAACATTATTAAAGAAAATATATTTAAAAAAAATTATATATCGAAACTGGTTACATATTTATGATTGGTATATCAAACTAAATCATTTTTGTTGTGGGAAAGTCTATGTTTATTCTCATTCATAAGGACTTATATATATACAAGTGTATAGATGTAGATAAGCTCTATCTCTAACATAGAGATAACTACAAGAGAATGAGATAATTACAAGTCAATCATAATGATTATCCTTAACATTCCCCCTTGGTTGACGCATCTGGCTCAGAGATTGTTACATGCTTTGGATGTTGCCTCATTAAAACCTCTCTGTTTTGATCATCTCTTTTATCATCTTGGGCATAATCCAGGTCTTCTAAATCATCTCCATCATATTCAGCCTCATGAATCATATGGGCTTCTGGGTTCTTTTTCATGCTTTCTATGTAAAGCTCACATAAGTGCTTTGGAGTTCGGCAGTTCTTTTCCCAATGATTACCCATCCCACATCTGTTACATAAATTAGATTTATGTTTGGGTTTGAATGACACACTACGGCCCTTACCTCTACCACGGCTGAAACCGGGTGAGTCTCGGGAGCCTCGGCCACGACCACGTCTTGATGTGGTCCCACGACCTCGTCCATGACTCCTACCTCGGTTAGAACCGTGGTGGTCATTGTGTTGGACAAGGTTACTTTCTCTTTTTTCAGAGGCCGGTTTGGTCGATTCCGGTAACGGAACTGTACCAGGGGGTCTCATCTCGCTGTTTTTAAACAGCAATTCATTATTTGCCTCAGCCATTAGTAGGCATGAGATCAACTCACTGTAAGTGGTGAATCCTCTTTCTCTGTATTGCTGCTGCAATACTACATTGCTTGTATGGAATGTAGAGAATGTTTTATCAAGTAACTCTTTCTCAGTTACTTCTTCACCACAAAGTTTCATCATGGAAACTATTTTAAACAACGCTGAGTTGTATTCATCCACAGACTTATAGTTTTGGAACCTCAGGTTTTTCCACTCAAATGTTGCCTTTGGTAACAACACCGTTTTCTGGTGATCATAACGCCACTGTAAAGCGGTCCAAAGTTCCAGTGGATTTTCCATAGTGAGATATTGGTTTTTGAGACCCTCATTGAGATGATGGCGAATTATAAAAATCACACTGTATCTATCCTTTTCACTGGATTTATTCCCTTCAGTGATCGTGTCACCGAGGCCTTTTGACCTTAACATGATTCTGGTGTCAAGTGCCCATTGCAAGTAGTTGTCTCCAGAGACATTCAAGGCAACGTAATCTAAGTTGCTCAATTTTGACATCTGAAAAAATTTAATAGATTTGTACGATTAGTTTTATATATTTTTTTTATTTATTATTATTATTTTTTTTTATTTTTTTTATGATTATATATACTTTATATATATTTGTAATTATACAATGTTAATTATATTTGTTATAATTGTATATGATTTTTATATATATTTATATATATAATTTATTTTCGTATTATTATATACGGTTTATATATCTAATAAAATATATTCTGTTTTTATTTATAATTTTATTATTCGGATTTATAGATATAGATATATAATTGATAAATATCTTAAAAATATATATATATATATATACACCGTATATGTTTTGGAAAATAATCGAATGGTTTTTTTTTTTATAAAGACTCTTTTATTTATATATTTTATATATATATAGCTTTATATATATATATATTTTTCATGTATATATTAGTATACGGGTATTATTATTATTTTTTTTTGATATTTTTTTTCTTATATGCGTATACTTTATTTATATATATACGGTTTGTTATATATTTATATATATATCTTATATTATATTATATAGATATATACGATTTTATATATATAACTTATTATTCGGTTTTAGATATATATGTATATACGATTTATATATTATTAATGTATTTTATATAATATTCCATTATTTGTAAATATACTTTTAATACAAATCAATTAGTGTTTATGCATGAAGCGTATGCATGAATCTTCAAAAAACGTATAAATGTATGCGTGAGTTTAGTAACGTATGGGATTCATGCAAAAGAAAATTGAAAATTTTTGGTCGATATGATTAAACATATGCATGGGTTTTTTACATGAAGCGTATGCATGTGTTTTTAAAAAAACGTATAAATGTATGCATGAATTAATAACGTGTGCATGCGGCTAACCAATAGCTTAACCGGATGAAAAAAAAATCTATTAGGATTACTGTTATTTGTTAAATCGGTTACTTGCTGGAGAAGAAATATCATCTTCTCCAAACTTCATTAAAATTGACTTGAGGAAAGCTTGATCTTAAAACGAATTCAAGTTTGAAAAAAACGTATGCTTATGCAACCGTGTTCGTATATGCGGATTGATTTAAGCTTGATTGTTCATGTTCGTACGTTTAAGTTTTTAGCTTGATCGTACATGTTCGTACGTTTAAGTTCGTACGTTTATGCAACCGTGTTCGTATTAAAACGTTATTAAGTATAAAAACGATGCACTTTGGATCTAGCAATAATCTGATGTATTCGTGGAGTAAAAAAATTGTATTTTGGATCTGAAAGTTCTATCATTATCAAACGTTGTACGGCTTAGAAAAAAAAATAATCGGATTATATACAACTTATAGTATAGACGAATACGTCTTATAGTGATAGCAAACTTTTACGGATGAATTCATGCACTCGTATTATAGACGAATACGTCTTAGTAATAGCTCTCGGATCCTAAACAAACTTTCATGCACTCATGAACTTGTTTGTTTTCATTGGATCTTTCATTAAGCAAATTTTTTTTTTATGTTACGGATGTTTAGATCTTTTAGGTTTAGGATTAGATCTTTTACCTTTTCTTTTGTGATCTGAATGGACCTCCTGAAATTTGTAGAGTAGACCGCGAACGGATCTCCAAAGCTACAAGCTTTCGTGCTGATAACGTATAGATGTAGATAAGCTCTATCTCTAACATAGAGATAACTACAAGAGAATGAGATAACTACAAGTCAACCATAATGATTATCCTTAACAATTTTTTTTTTTTGAAAAAATTAAACTTAAAACCAAAAATTTAAACCATCCCCCATCTAAACTCTAACGTCAAGTTCTCCCGCCCGCACCACCACCACTACGACCACGCCTTGCACCACCGCCGCCGAGACCAGGCTTTGGGATCAATGTTGAGCTGTCCTTCACTAGCAGCCTCAAATATACGATGAAGGGTTCTATCACCGTAATTGAACAGGAACAGCGTCAAACTAGGATCAATGTTCTTGATATACGCCGTGTGAGGAGCTGGCAAACCTGGTCACAGAACAAGAATCAAATTAAAAATCAAACAAGCTCAAAGATTAAAGATTTTCATAGCCAACTAAACAAATAAGTTCTTAGCATAACACTCTTTGATAGTGTTGAACTTGCATCCAAATATAACTCCACAGAGATCTCTCTTCCCAAGATTTCTAAAACACCAAGTCGCATATGAGTTAAGGCTATCTGGAGCCAGGGTGTAGGTCTATGTCTTCCTCCCTGCACCCATTGCTTCTCACCTGAAACATAAAAGAATAAAAATCTTCGCCACAACAAAGATTTAACAAATCGTTTACACTACAAGAAAACATGGCATATTCCGACGGCGACACATATCCTCGGAATTTTTCGACGGAATTCCGACAAAATTCCGAGGAAACCACAAAATCATGTTTTCTCGGAATTTCGTCAGAAAATTCCGACGAAATTCCGAGGAACATTTATTTTGTCGGTATAAACCGAGAAAATTCTGAGGAACCTTATTTCGTCGGTTTTTTCGACGAAATTCTGAGGGTAATTTATCCATTAAAAGAGCCGTTGTAGATAGCTGTTGTGGGTATTGAATATTCCAAAGAAATTCCGAGGATTCGTCGGAATTTCGTCGGAAATGCCGGCAGCATTTCATCTATAAATACAAGCACCCCTCAGTTCCTCACCCTCTTCATTCACTCAATATTTCATCTTCTCACTCACTTTACACACGAAATATATTCAAAAAACCATGTCTTCTTCAAATTATTATCGTTCTTGGATGGATCGACCTCATATGGATCCTAACACGAGATTGCTTACGGATGAATATCAAGAAGGTATAGCTGAATTCATGGGGCTAATTCAACGACAACCGGAAGCGAAAATGTTAAGATGTCCTTGCTCTACTTGTAAAAATAAAAAGGTTATAAAAGAGTGGAATGTTTGGACACATCTATATTTGAATGAGTTTACACGAAGTTACAAAATTTGGTATCATCATGGAGAAATTGATTATGAATATGGTAGTACTAGCGAACCTCAGACTGCGGATAGGTTAGAAGAACCAATTAGAACGGATGTAGATTATGGTGTAGGTACTGAGCAGATGGTACATGATCATTTTAAAGAGGAAGAATTACCCAATGCAGAAGCTAGGAGATTTTTTGATATGTTGGATGCAGGCAAACAACCTTTGTACGAAAGTTGCAGAGATGGTCATTCGCCTTTATCATCTGCAACAAGACCGATGGGCATTAAAACAAATTATAATTTGGCTGAAGATTGTGTGGATGCGATTGCTGATTTTGTAAAAGGTGTTCTACCAAAAGATAATCTAGCTCCGGGTTCATACTACGAGGTTCAGAAACTCGTTGCTGGTCTTGGTTTATCGTATCAGGTAATAGATGTATGCATCGATAACTGCATGATATATTGGAGGGCGGATGAGAAACGGCTTCAGTGCAAATTTTGTGGGAAGGCTCGTTATAGAGATATTAGTGGAAGAGTTCCAGTGTCATACAAAAGGATGTGATATTTGCCGTTGACAGAAAGGTTGAAGAAGTTGTATCAGTCTGAACGCACAGCCCAACCAATGAGATGGCATGCGGAGCATTCAACAGATGGTGAGATTAGACATCTTTCAGATGCAAAAGCTTGGAAGCATTTCCAATCAACATATCCAGACTTCGCATATGAGAGAAGAAATGTCTACCTTGGATTTTGTATCGATGGTTTTAGACCATTTGACAAGCATGGAAGACAATATTCTCTATGACCAGTCATTCTTACACCATACAACTTACCGCCAAACTTGTGCTTGCGCCGAGAGTTTTTGTTTCTCTCCATTCTCGTTCCCGGGCCAGAGCATCCTAGGAGATCACTTGATGTGTTTCTTCAGCCACTAATATATGAGTTGCAACAACTATGGGCTCAAGGTGCTGAAACATACGATGTTTCGTGTAAAGAAAACTTTCATATGCGGGTAGTACTTATGTGGACAATAAGTGATTTTCCAGCATATGGTATGTTATCTGGATGGACAACACATGGAAGGTTATCATGTCCATATTGTCAAGATAACACAGATGCTTTCCAACTAAAACAAGGAAGGAAAACATGTTGGTTTGACTGTCACAGGAGATTCCTACCACCTGATCATCCATATCATAGGAGTAGGACTTTGTTTACGAAGAACAAGAAGGTGTTTGATAGTCCACTTCCGGAAATTTGTGGGGAAGATTTGTTTACACAGTTAAGAGATTTTGGTGCAGAAAGGACGCCAGACGTTGGTGGACATGTGCATTATCCAGTAGATGGTGTTGGAGAACTACATAATTTGCACAAGAAGAGTATTTTCTGGGATCTATCATATTAGAAGGATCATCTGCTGCGGCATAATTTAGATGTCATGCATATTGAGAAGAACTTTTTTGACAATATTTTTCTGAGGACGTCATTTCCTCGGAATTTCCAAGGGAGAAGTTTCCTCGGTAAATACTTTTCCGAGGGAAGACTTTCCTCGAAAATTTCCGAGGGACTCTTGTCCTCGGTATATTCCAAGGAAAATGTTCATCGGAAATTTCTGAGGAAATTCCGAGGAATATTCCTACGAAATGATTCCTCGGAATTTCCTCGGAATGTCTGACGAAATTCCGACGAAATTTGTTTTTCCGACAAGATATTTCCGACGACCATTTTCGTCGAAATACCGTCGGAATGTGACTATTCCGACGAAACTCCGACGAAAATAGTCATCGGAATAACGCTGTTTTCTTGTAGTGTTAACACAACAGTAACGAGCAATTTGCACATATATTCTCTAAAGTAACAGCTTACAGAAACCCTAACCAACGAGCAATTTGCATTTTGAGAGAAGGCTAACAACACTAAAACCTAGAGGATCTCGAACCACTGAACGTAGATATTATCAGCTCCTAACATTAGCAAAAGATCTCGTACTCTTCATCGCAGAAACAGCTCTGTAACAAACCAAATTGGAGGTTTTTAAACAGAAATCTCGTATACATATACGAAACAGAAGCAACGTGAGAACAATTTATCGTATAAGCGCAAAAGTTTCATACAAGAGCTGATTGATTACGAGGAAGGTTACTTACTTGAACGATCTGTAAAGAGAGAGACAAGAGAACAATGTCTTGGATCTTCAGAGACGTAAATTCCTGCAAATCTCAATAAAAAAATGTATAGGATCTCTAGATAATCTCTTCAGAAACTTAATGTGAAGATTTATTAGGCTCTTCAATTTTTTGCAGGGAAATGGGTAAGTCGAAGCCGTACTCCTCTTATTTTGTCTTCTTTGTTTCTGCTAATTGGATAGAAGCTCGGGATTCTATGCCCTCGTCTTCGATGCTGCTCCGCCTCGCCAACGGAGACGAGAGAGAGAGAGAGGGCCTGTTTTTCCTCCCAAATCGCAAAAAATGTTTTTCTGCCAAAACCGCAAAAATGTATTTTCCTGCAAAAACCGCAAAATATATTTTCCCGTCAAAACCGTAAAAACACATTTTCCCGCCAAAACCCTAAAAATGTATTTTCTTGTCAACACCGCAAAAACGTGTTTCCTCGCCGCAAAAGCACGTTTCCTCACCAAATCCGCAAAAATGTGTTTTCTGCCACAACCGCAAAAACGCATTTTCTGCCACAACCGCAAAAACTCGTTTTCCCGCCAAATCCGCAAAAACAAATTTTTCTGCTAAAACCGAAAAACGTTTTCCTGCCCAAATCGTTAAAACGTGTTTTTTCTGCCAAAAATGCAAAACATGTTTTCTCGCAAAACGCTTTTTCTTGCCAAACCTGCAAAAATGTGTTTCTCGCCAAAACCGCAAAAATGCGTTTTCCCACCAGAATCGCAAAAACGCGTTTTCTCGCCAAAACCGCAAAACCGTTTTCCGCCAAAGTCGCAAATCGTGTTTTCCGCGAAAATTGTGAATATGTATTTTTTGCTAAATCATAAAATTAGATTTTCCGTAAAAATCATATTTCAAATAATTATATTTTAATATTTTGATTAAAAATAATATAGTGAAACAAAAATAAAAAAAAATAAATATTAAATTAAATTTAAACAAGTGTATATGAGTAATTTGTGTACTAAATTCATCTACATGAAGATGAAGATAAAGAAACAAACATAAGTCCATTTAGATGATTCATCTAGATGATCTATCTGGATGGACAAACAAACAATATCAATAATATCTGGATGGATCATTTGGATGAAAATGTAAATGAATCATCTAGATGGAGATGGTAAATGATGAAACAAACAGCCCCAAAGTGAGGTGTGACGGAGACGAGGAGATGCGACGAACCTTAACAAGAAGTCTAGAGTGTAAACAAGTAAATCTGAACCCTAGAATCAGGAGAAGAAGAAACAAATTCGCATAAAATTGACATGTTGACGAAGGCTTGTTTGAGACACGTGACGATGGTAAATAAACTCAGACCAGTCTTTTCTTCTTCTTCCTGCAATCTCTCATCTCTCTTCTTTCTATAGTGTTTCAGAAGACAATTGGAGAGGACAAAATACTATCTTCACTCTTGGATGACAAAATTTCAAGGTAAACATTGCAATCCCTTGTGTGTTATATTCAACCAATAGGAAAATTTCTTTCATTTCGCCATTCTGGGAAGGAATCGAAAGATAGTGAATGACAAAACAAATGAAGGTAGTGAGACTTCAAATCTTTGAGTAAAATCCCCTCCCCTTTCTAATTCATTATAATAAGAAAAAGTTGGGGGATTAGTCCCGATCAATTTTTTTGTTGACTTGCTCATAGTTAAATATTTAAAGATTAACTAAAAGTTGTATTTATGATTTTAGGTTTGTAACTTAGGAATATAGGGTTTGAGTTTTGACTAATAAGAAAGAATGAGGAGGGTAACAAAATAATGATATTTATAAATATTATGTTTAAAAATTAAATTATCATTTATATTTATAAAGTTAAGATATATAACTTTAATAAAGTGATGATAATTTTTTTTCATAAAAAATACATTTATGTATAGTACCTATTTAATTAAATTCAATATTTATATATAATTGTAGGTTTTGAGGTTTAGATTTAATATTTGTAATTAAAATTTTTAAAATATTAAAATTTGAATTTAAACTTAAGATTTGAGATTAAAATAAGAAAATATTTTATGCGTTTAAATTTTTATGATTTAATGTATAATATAGGGTTTGAGTATATATGATATAGGATTTTTTTGTTTGGTATATATGATTTAAGATTTGAATATAATAATAACGATTAATTTTTAAAAATTTAGTTATAGGCTAGGGTATATGATTAATTTGGGGTGATATAAGTCTACTGTTTAGGGATGGAGATAAAGATTTAATATTTGAAACTAATATTTTAAAATATTAAGATGAGGATGCAAACTTGGTTGCTTATGCACTACCCATGGCAAATGATATTGAAAAGGAAGAGCCTAAAACGTTTGATGAAGTTAGAATGAGTAGAGATTGGGAACACTCGAATAATGCTGATGATGATGAAATGGATTCACTAGAGAGGAACCACACATGGGATCTAACTGAGAAACCTATGGATCAGAAGCTTGTGGGGGGGGGGGGGTGTAAAAATTGAAACTAGGAATTCCATGAGTTGAAGATAAAAGATATAAAGACAGACTTGTGGCAAAGAGATTTTCACAAAAAGAAGACATCGAATATAATGAGATATTCTCACCATATGTTAAGCATGTTTCAATTTGGTTAATGCTTTCAGTTGTGGTTAACAAAGATTTTGAGCTGGAACAATTGGATGTCAAGAGAACATTCCTACATGGTAATCTAGATAAAAAGGATCTTGATGAGTCAGCCAAAGGGGTATGTTAAACCAGGGAATGAGACTAAGGTTTGTCTTCTAAGGAAATCGTTGTATAGAATGAAACAGTCTCCGAGGCAGTGGAAGTTGAGATTTGATAGTTTCATGAAGAAGGATAAATTTAGTAAGAACAATTTTGATTCGTGTGTGTATTTGAGAAATGTGAACACAACAAGTCCATATATCTTTTGTTATACGTGGATGATATGCTCCTAGCTTCAGAACATGTGACAGAGATCAGAGAGTTAAAAACATTATGAGCAGAGAGTTTGAAATGAAGGATTTGGGAAAAGCTTGAAGGATTCTCGGGATGGATATAATACGTTCTAAGAAGAATTCTATTGAGAAATTTTTAAGAATTTTTGGAATGGAAGATTCAAATCCAGTCACAAATCCATTGGCAACTCAGTTCAAGTTGAAGAGTCTAACCAAGACAAAGGCTTTAAAGGAAGCTAAACAAATGGAGGGGGTCTCTTATGCGAATGTTGTGAGTCTAGTGTATGCCATGATTGGCTTCAGATTAGACTTAGCACACATAGTGAGAGTTGTGAGCAGATTTATGGCCAAGCCAGGAATGGATCATTGGTTGGCTGTTAAGTGGATTTTAATATATTTGAGAGGTGAATCAAAGACTAGTTTAACGTTCGCTAAGAGTTCAGTGTGTTCAGTTGAAGGTTTCTCAGACTATGTACTGACCTAGACAGACGACGTTCAATTACTGGATATGTTTTCAAAGTGTGGGGTAATACCGAGGCAGAGTACATGACACTTTCCTTAGCAACCGAGGAAGCGATTTGGTTAAAGGGTATTTGTGAAGAGTTGGGTTTTCAAATAGGCATTGTTAAAATGCATTGCGATTTACAAAGTGCCCTAGCTCTAGCAAAAATACTATGTTTCACGAACGGACTAAACATATTGCAAACAAATATCACTTCTTTCGTGACATTGTTACTCATGGTGTTATTATCCTACACAAGTTTCACACAAGCAAAAATCCTACAGACCTCCTAACTAAGGTGTTATCTGGTCTGAAGTTTCGATTGTGCTCTGAATTGGTGAACTTGTTTTGAGGCAAGAACGACTCCAAATAACGACGAGATTGTTGTGTTGGGTACCTCGAAAAACATAAGACTGTGAGTTAGATAATATCAAATAATATATATTATTTAATATTATTGATCTTTAAACCAACTCGAGCTAAAAGAGAAGGAGTCTTACCCGGGTATTGGAAGCGAGGTGGATTTTCTGGATGTGTTTGGTTTCAGGTGGAGTTATATTAGGGCTTTCTGAAACAAAAAGAAGATCGGTGTCAGAAAGGGTTTCTAAAGTTAACATCAGTTAAATCTAAAAGGCTCAATGGTAAAATAAAGAGGAAAGTTCAGATGGGTGACGTATATGTGTTCGTTGTTAGTAAAGATTGAAGAATTTGTTGCCAGAGGGTTAAATATGATTGGTTCAACTCAGATCGGGTACATATAAAAAGTTTGAAGGGTTTTTCAGTTCAGATCTGAGACATGCAGAAGGGTTAGCGCATTAATCACGGTGGATCTCTTCAATATATACAGAGAATACGGAAGGGTTAGTTGATCTGAAGCTTTGGAAGATAAAAACAAACTAGAAACAAAAGGATTAAAGAAAAGAAGAGATACATAGAGTACCTTGGTTACAACAGTTGCTTTCAGTAGTCACCAGAGCTAGAGAGAAATTTCCGATGTTCATTGGAACTGGTTCAATGTGGGAAAAGCGAAGAATCGCCTTAGAGAGAAGGGAGAAAGACTTGAAGCTAGGGTTTCTGAAGAGAGAGAGATACATAATGTTATGTCTGAAAGGTGGAGATTGTGGGTCTAAGTTCAGTCGAACACGAGTGGGCTTGCTCTGTACTGGCCTAAAAGTCTTCTTAACTTGTTTCAGCCCCAGAATTTGCACGAAGAAAGGCAGTCCAAGTCTTAGCCCACCTACTATCAATGTTAAATAAAACGATGCATTTTACATCTCTCACATGGATCAGGTTATTATAATGGCCATAGGAAACTCAGAGAGAGAGAGAGAGAGAGAGTGAAGAAGACGATCAAGAACAAAGAACGATAGAGGAAGAGAAACTTAGCTCAAGGATTGTGAGGTTGAACTACGACGGAATCACGATGGTGGAGATCGGTCAATAGAGACGACTCCGACAGTGGTTTACCAGCTTCATAGAGGAAACAATAAGTGAGCTATACTCTTGTGTAATACTATGCTTACGAAGGATCACCATTGTTGTGACCTTGTACTCTTGATAAAAAATGATAGTGAAACTATTGAGGGATTTTGATTCCCTCCATGGTGGGTAGATCACCGAACACCGGGTGAACAAAGTCTCTTGTGTATTTTTTCCTTTGCTTAGTCAAAAGAAAATCTGAAAAACTAAGCAAACCAAATCAATCTCTAAGAAGCAAACTGAATCCTAATATAATATTGATCTAAAACTCTATAAAATTAAGTTTAGTTGTTATAGTCAATAGTTGTAACAATATCGCAAAATCCACCAAATTTTTTAATCATTTAAAGTTATTGTTATTCACATACAAACGTAGATAGTTATGTTCACATTTTTAAAGATCACAGCGAAAACATTGTTATACACATAAAGGTAGCAGTCAAAGCTTGAGTAACTAATTTCAATTTTGATAGTTATGTTCACATTTACTCCTTTGTCTTACTTCTTATGTGTTCATTGACGACCTTCCTTTCATGTTTTATTCATGGAATGAAAAATAACATCATTAATTATTTTTCCAGGCTCTCAGAATCAAATTAGTTACCTCATATCTTATCAACCCATAATTGATGCATCTCTAGAGTCTAATTACTGTTTCTACTCCACCGTGTGAGCCCTGAATAAAGCAAGTAATTGTATCATCAGGTTCTAGTGATATTGTCCCCTAAAAAATTGTTCAGTTCTGAGTGATGTGTCTACTAAGATAAAACTAATGTGCTCACACACTCAATTGAAAAGAAGAAATTACCAGAACTCTCTTCATGATCAACTGTTGGAGCTGTATTGACAAACTAATGTGCTCACACATTTCCATTCTCAACATGCATATTTGAATCATCAAAGGACGAGTTGCATTGACAAAAGATACATTATTGCTTGATTGCTAATGGTATCTAAATGGAACTTCAAGATTAAATCTAACATTCACAAGAAATTCAGGGTTTAAGGTGGAAGGGTTTGCGGATGCAGACTACGATACCGATCTCGTTAGAAAACAATAAGTAACATGGTATGTATTTCAAGTTGCATGAAACACCATCAGTTGGAGGTTGTGACTTCAACACATAGTAGCACTATCTACACATGGTTCTCACAAAAGATTTCAAGGAGGATTTGTGGCTAAAAGGTATGGTTATTGATTTAGGTATGATACCCAATGATGCAAAGGTGTTCTCAAACTCGCATAATACTAAACACTTAGAAAATAAGGGATTATTCTATGAGAGAACTAAGAACATCAATACAAAGTTGTATTTCATAAGGGATGTTATTGACGATGCAAAATATCTCTATATAAGATACATACTTCAATATATCCAACGACTCACTAACAAAAAGATAACCTAGGAAGAATTTAGAGCAGGGGAGAGCGAGCCTCAAAGTTCCTGCCTAAAAGATCACATGATAGCGAGAAGGTTTTATGTCGACTGGATCATCTCGCTGGAAAAAAGAACACAAAGGAAAAAGTGCTAAGGTAAAGGAAATTGACATGGCCTATTCAGCTAAGGTATTTCTCTAAGGATATGTATGTGCAGCAGAAGTAATTGAAAGAATGTGCAACTATAGCTGAACAGAGGTAACACAATAGGAAGACACTCATAAGAGTAGTCATTAGAGAAGGTGTGCATTTTAATATTCTTTTTGGACACTCATAAGAGTAGTCATAAGAGGTAACACGTTAAACACTCACAACAGGAATCGAGAACTCCAAATGTATAAGATGAAGCTAAATAATTAGGACCAAACACTTGAGGCAAAATTCTTTTTGGAGTATCTCAAGTGGAGATGGTGCGAAGGGTAACACCACATATGACCATTATTGAAGGAAGACAGTGATATTCAGGTTTCAAAGAAGATAAGGAAGTTGGGTTGATACTGAAATTTTGACAAGAGTACAAAGATCGAGAAAGCAAACCGTAGATTATCTTTTGACAGAAATCTAAGACTGTTATTAAAGACTAAACATCTACTTGGACCAAAGACATGTTTCGAGGAAGCTTACTTGCAGAATGGTTTTGTATTTTTCTCTCTTGCATAAAACTTGTATGAAGTAGAAATAAGATCATGGTTTGAGTTTTCTAAACTATAAACTTTTTTTATCTAGTGAAACTTGAAAGACAAAAGTGGCCCTCCTCGACAAGGTGGGTAAAGATCATTTTAGGTTGCGCCTAAACGTCCGTCTAGTCGGCAAATCGGATATGAGCGAAACGTTTTTTTAAAAAATCGGTCCAAGTGTTCAAAAAATCGGTTTTAGACATCCGCCTAAACTATAATCATATTTAAGACTTTTAATCACCGTCTTGCGATTTTTAGAACATTGGTAAAGATTGTAAACTGAATTACCAATTTATTTTGCGTTCTTGTATTGGATATTAGTCTTTAGTTGTGAGGAAAGTCGAACCCTCATATTACTGTATTGAATAAAAAATTTATGTTTTTGTTGTGGGAAAAGTATATTCATTCTCATTCATAAGCACTCATATATATACAACTACAAAAGTGTAGATAAGCTATATCTCTAACATAGAGATAACTACAACATGAATGAGATAACTACGAGTCAACCATAATTATCCTTAACACTCCCCCTTGGTTGACACATCTGGTTCAGGGATTGTTACATGCTTTGGATGTTGCCTCATTAAAACCTCTCCTGGTAAACCCAAAACCCAATGTGGTAAAAAAGGAAGCCAGGACAGAAAAAAGAGTACAACACATGTAACTCCCCTTGATGAATGCACCACTGTAGATGACGCATTCCTATCTGGTGTCTGAGCTTCCGGAACGTCGAGGTTGCCTATGACTTGGTGAAGATGATCAGTTGGATTCTCACTTGAATGAACTTGTAACTCTTGGACATCTTTATGTCTTCTTGAAATCCATTAAGATGTGGTCATGACGTACATCTTTGATGCTGATCACTCTGTGTCTTGGTTGGACGGATGACACTCGACCGGTACTCAGATAGACTTTTAATCTGCGATTAAATCTTACTCGCAGGTCCTTTCATGTCCCACGGATCTTCTAGTCTCATGGCTTAGCCATTACGTGGACATTTCAATATATATTGAGTCATTGACCCAAACCATACGAACCACTTTGTTTCATGTCTTTTGTTCATTCAGACATTTATCACTTCGTATGTACCAATGGCTTTATCCATTGTAGTCAATCTTTGATCACAAGGAATCCATATATCTTTTGTATGCTTACATGGACTGATTTGAATTGTTCTTATAGAACTTTCTGCTAAGTATTTACTTAGTCTAATCAACTTGCAACAGCTTTATTTCAGTCCATAAACAGCTTCGGAACAATGATGTTCTTGAGAACTTCATTCTCATCTTTTTATATCACTTGGTACCTTTGATATCTTTATCCAGTGAACCATATGCTACTCATTACATATTTATATGTCAATCTATTGACCAGACTTTGTCAAATTAGTAGCCTCCACCACATTGGAATATATCTCTTTATAAACTTTTCTTAATCTCTGTGAGTATCCTTGTGTTATTAAGCCATGCTTGAATGTTCTTTTATCTCACGATTTTCTCACAAGATCTTTTATTCATCACTGGTTTTATCTGATGGCGTTTCTATGTGGCCAATACGCCCATCACTCTTTATTTATATTCTACCCCCATGGTTTCTTTTTATCTTTATGAGTACTCTTACGTGGGTTCATGATCCTCGCATATATCTCTATGGTCAAGTGCTACTTATCTTGCGCATTTTTATATCATTGGTATCGATACCCTTTCTGCGTTCCATTGTATTCCAGACATGATCCAATTGGTTTGAGATCTTGTTATCTAGGACCTTTAATACCTAGCAGCTTGGCGTCCCAAGCTACATGGTCTGGTACCTTAGATGTTTCAGTCGGCCGACCTTATTTCTATGTCTGGTCTGGTTTCCTTATTAACCTCGGATTTCATATTTTATGCACCTTTTCTCTTTTCCGAGGTTCCTTTTATTATGGAACGTATTGGTCTATCTCTTATGGACTCTGTAGCAACTTGGTTGTGTCTCTTCTAGGACATCAAACTCGTTTGGTTCTAAGCTGGTATGGCCTTTTTCTTTTCATTTCTCGGGTCTATGTGTCTGACATCTAATTTAGCTAGCTTTGCATAATCTTTTCTTTCTTTAAACGTCTTAAATCTCATTCTCTGATACGAGGATCTTGCCAAGACAATGATGGTCAATACCATTCTCTTTTTCTTATCATATCCAGCTTATATCTTTCTCCTTATGATGTTGGATAGTAGAATTCATAATCATGCAATCCGTGTACCTGGCCACAATCTGATCACCCATATTTGGCTCAAGGTTTATTTATAACTCGTGGGAGAAAGAAATACTTATCCAACATATATTCCCAATCCTCTTCATAGGTTCCATCTTAGACGGCACAATTGTCTGTGGTGGTTTGTTTAATAAAAATCTCAAGATGGTATATGTCTGGCTTTATGACCCGTATTCAATCTGAGATGGGAATATCTATGCTCACTTATATGGCCTGATGCATACATTGCACTGTACATGTAAATTCATAATGTCCCTAAGCATTAGGCTGGACGTGGGTGATTTATCACCAAGAGAACCTGAATCTCTAAGCCTTTTATGACATGGTTACAACCCATGTTACGCGAATTTTCTTGTATGGTCATGTATCACTGGGTTTAATCCTCACTCCCCCTCATGAACATACTTATTTTTCGTGATGCTTAGGACAATAAAGCCTAATGAGTTTCCCTTGTGTACATGTTACACAACGTGAGATCTTATGGGATAACTCTGGCGCCTTTGCAATAGCAATCAAGTTTTTAGACATGGATGGCTAATCCAGTCATGCCATTAAGTGTAATTTCGTGGGTATACCAATTTGGGTATCCATGGCTCTTTTTGCCTCTTAACATACTGATCCTTAACATAGTTTAGATCAGTAGAGTACATAAGTATAGTCTAGACTACATTATTATGCGGTCTTGGGCAGTTTTATTTCAAATCTTTTGAAAGAACCCTTTTGTTTCCTTTCTTACCCATTGTTTTTTTATTTGGGAAACCATTCATATTTAAGTTCTTATAACTTAATGGGTCTTATGGGTGAATGTAGATCATTAGGATCTCTTTAGCCCTTTAGGCACTGTCTTGGCCGTAGGTCTTATTAGACCGACTATACATTCATTTATAAACTCTTATTTTCGAAATATAGCTTATTCATTTAGACAACTATATGTTTCATAATTCATAAGTTTATTTTGATTATCACCATTGCCATCTTGGACCAAATGGAGTTTTAGATTCTTCCCTTTTAGACTCTCTTGATAGAGGTCACAATGATGTTTGGGAGTTCTATATGTTTTATCCAAATGGTTTTATTTTCCACACCTCTGGCTCAATAATTTTGTTGGTCGAGTGTTGTGGTTTAGAAATACCACGGCTTACTTGCCCTCGACCATGGCCAAAATTTTGGGTCCACGATTCGGTCCGAGTTTGTTAACCTCGACCATATGAGTTGTTAATAGCCACGACCATATGCATTTATGCAAGGTAAAATTTTGATGGAAATACCATGTTTCTGGTCTCGACCACGGCCTGAATGGGTTTGAAATCCACGGCCTTTGCTATAGTGGTTCGGTCGACCATGGCTCACATTATAGTGGCCTCGACCACTTCTTTTTCATCAACCACGGCTGCGACCATAATGGTTCATATGGTCGTGTGGACTATTTTATGGACGTGGTTAGGTCCTAGACGGGTTTTAGGTCGAGTATAGATAAGATAGATCAGGTTCGATCTTAGGATAATCTTTGTGTCTAATGATTATATATAGGTTTAGGGTTTCGACTTTTAAGATCATATTATCGACCAATTCAAGAATTTTAGAATCCAAACAATCAACCAGTCAACACACATGGTTTTTCACATTTGGTTACTTGACCAAAAGAATTTCTATTTCGACCAAATCAGAACAGTGTGGACGTGGGATATGTATGGTCGATATGTTAAGGCCATACGGCCATGTATGATTGCTACAATGAGATGCAAAACAATTATAGGTCGTGTTTTAGTTATTGATCCTCGACCAAGCAATTAACCAATCGACCATGTGATCCTATATGCGACCAAGGTCGACAAGGTTTAGACCTCGATTGGATTCAAGACCGAGTAAGGATATTATTACTTAGTGTATCATGGATGCATCAAACAATTCTAGCATCTTAATTCTCATGGATTAATCAAAATCAATCAATAATTTTTCCACCCGATTTTATTAATCATAGTACATAGGATTTCAAGGCCCTTATAAGTTTAATTTAGAAACTAGGATTTCAACAATCCATGGTGTGGGAACAACATGAGCATGATGCAAAAGTCACACGGTCGAGTGATAATGCAATCCAAGCAATCAAACATGTTTCATTGATCAAATAAGCTATGCACACGGCCAAGAAATGTTTCAATGATCATCTTAACATTTTCAGAGTTAAGGTTTCAAGGCCTTTAGGTGGTTCATATTCGAGATAGATTTTATGGAACACACAATCTATCAACTTAGCTTGCATATGATCAAAAATGGAAATGTTCAAAAATGGAAATATTCCTAAAGTTTCAAAATGGAAATATTCCTGAATTCATGCAATCAAAATTTTAGGTCTTACATTTTAGAGTTTTCAAGTTCATGTGAGTTTCATCACAAGCAATATAACATCTTAACTTTCATAAGATCATTAAAATAGAAACTTTCCTAAAATTTCATGTAATCCATATTTTAGGGTTTAGCCTTTAAAATTTCCAATTTCAAGTTCATGGGTGTGTATACAAATCAATCTATCACCCTAACATTCATGAAAGTCAAAAAATGGAAACTTTCAAAAAAAAATGAAAATTTTCAAAAATGGAAATTTTCAAAAATGGAAATTTTGAAACATGCAAGATCAAGTTAACCGAAAAAATCAAACTCGACAAGGGATCAAGTTAACCGAAAAAGGAAAATTAGGGTTCTAGAGTTCATGCAAGAATTTCGGCTAGGGTTTCCAACGAGTATGGAGAAACAACTTTCTAGCAACCTACCTTGGTATATGTGAATCAAAACAAGGGTTTTCAAGGCCCTTTGATCGACAAAAGGATTAGGTTTTCAATGCATAAACAATCAATCAATTATGTGAAGAACAAAACGATTTAAGCAAGTGACACTTAGGGTTTCAAGGTTCTTAGATGATTCGATTTCAAGTATATGGTTTGTTATTAATCGAATCAAGAAAGCAATGATATTTATAGTTTGTTTTTGAGCACTTGATTGATAAATTTCTAGGGTATTATTTTCATATGTAAATCGATTGTATATAGGTTTAATTTTAGGGTTCTTATACCTTATATACATGCAATCTGATTTAGATCTCTTAGGGTTTTGTTCTTATTTACCTTAGAACACCTTTGGGTTAGACTGGACCACCATAAGAGAGAGATTCACGAGGTACAAGCTTTCTAATCCATGAGCTTGATGTTGAGATTTGTCCTTTGATGTTAGTCCCTTTTGAGTTGCAACCAAAAGATTGAATCAAGCTGATATCAAGTTTGTAAATAAGATTAGATATCATCCAAAGTCTTTCCTCTATGAGATAAAGAAGATTAGGGTTCATGAAAAACTTAGGGTTCATGAGAAAACTTAGCTTTTTAATTCGTATGCAGTTTTCTAGGTTTGACGGCGTTCACTGTAATGGAGCGTGAGGGCGTGTCGATGGTCGGAATGACAAGCCGTTTTCACATACTTCTTTGTCTCGTCTGGGGCTTCAATTTGATATATTATTCGTCATCTGGGTCCTCACGGTTTGAGAGAACGAGCCGTTTGAAGTTTGCCGTCGATTGAAGGAGAGATTAGGGTTTTAGGTAAGTCGGCGGCGAGTTTTGTAATTGAGATTGAGAACGCGTCAGAGATCGGATTGTCGATCCGTCTGCGGAAACAGATTCCTCTCGTCTTGGGCTTCGATTTGATATGTGGATCGTCATCTGGCTCCACGGGGTTTGGGAAATACAACGGTTTGAGGTTGAGCCAGAATTAGGGTTTATGTGGATCTGGCGGCGCGAACTAAAACAGGTCGTGAGGGCGCGTCTTAGATCGGATTGACGAGCAGTCTCGACCTACAGATTCTTCTCGTCGAGAGCTTCGATTTGATATATTTCACGTTTTCTGGGTCCATATGGTTTGAGAGAACGACCTTTTTGAAGTTCGGCGGCAGATTAGGGTTTTTTTGGTTTTTAAGTTTTAGGGTATGGACTATCGTGCTGATAACGTGTTGTGGGAAAAGTATATTCATTCTCATTCATAAGCACTCATATATATACAACTACAAAAGTGTAGATAAGCTATATCTCTAACATAGAGATAACTACAACATGAATGAGATAACTACGAGTCAACCATAATTATCCTTAACAGTTTTCATTTAAATTTTGATTAATTTGAATAATTTGGTTAAAGTGGCTTAGTTCAGTTCGGAATGTTGAACATGATTTTGAAAAACGTTATGATTTGGTACAAGTGGGTGTGAACTGGTTGGATAAAGTTAAAAAGAAAAGAACAAACCAATTACTAAACCGAATTAGTTTTGCAAATCTACCGATCGGTTCAGAGACAAGACGGATTCGGTTTTCAGTTCAAAACCACAGGGCTAGAGTTGATATGATTTGTCACTCTTTCGATACAAACTAAGCATTTCTTCGTAAAGTCCGCCGAGATATCTCAACTACTTACAATACTCTCTCTGTCTCTCTCTATCCTTCCTCTCACCTCTCTCGAATTCGTTGATCTTTCTCTGGCAAAAACGAAAATGGCTCAGGTGGTTGCTACCAAGACGATTCAAGGCTCAATGTTGTGTCCCAACGGTGGATCTATTTCTACGAGATCCGATAAGTTTCTAAAGCCGGCGAGTTTCGCAGTGAAGGTTCTTGGAAACGAAGCTAAGAAGAGTGGAAGAGTCTCTGTGAGAGGCAGAAGAGCGGTTGATACTACTGTGAGATCCGCTCGTGTGGAGACACAAGTCATTCCAGTGTCTCCCGAGGATGTCCCAAACGTATGTGAGCTTATGTTGTGGTGTTTTGTAGTTTTGTTTCATGTTTTTTACTGAAGTGAATATTTTGTTTTTACTATATGTGGATTAGAGAGAGGAGCAGCTGGAGCGGTTTTTGGAAATGCAGAAGTTTAGTGACACATCAGTAGGGATGTGGTCGAAACCGACAGTTAGGAGGAAGACAAAGATTGTCTGTACCGTTGGTCCTTCTACCAACACACGAGAAATGATATGGAAGCTAGCTGAAGCTGGTATGAATGTTGCTCGGATGAACATGTCTCATGGGGATCATGCTTCGCATAAGAAGGTTATTGATTTGGTTAAAGAGTACAATGCACAATCTAAGGACAACACTATCGCTATCATGCTTGATACCAAGGTTTGTTTGTTTTTGTTTCTTATTTTATTCAAAAGTTTTGTCTTTGCAGTTATCCTCTGTTTTACTTGACATGTTTTTATGTATATTCTCTGCATTGTTAGGGTCCAGAAGTTAGGAGTGGAGATTTACCACAACCAATTATGTTAGACCCCGGTCAAGAGTTTACATTTACAATTGAGAGAGGTGTCAGCACACCAAGTTGTGTCAGTGTTAACTATGATGATTTTGTCAACGATGTGGAGGCCGGAGACATGCTCCTTGTTGATGGTATGTTCATCTCATTACTTGGTGTAAAGGGTTTTAGAATCTCCTTTGGTGTAAAATGAATTTGGTTTAGTTCAGTCCTTTTTGTTTTACTCCTATGTTTCAGGTGGTATGATGTCGTTTATGGTGAAGTCTAAGACTAAAGAGACTGTCATATGTGAAGTTGTTGATGGTGGAGAACTTAAGTCAAGGAGACACTTGAATGTCCGAGGGAAAAGTGCAACATTACCTTCAATCACTGGTTCGACCTTCTGTTTCACCCTCTTATTTAAGTCTTATTGTCTGAATGATCTTGCTCTAATATATCTATTTTGTAATTCTTTTCTTTTATTTCAGAGAAAGATTGGGAGGATATTAAGTTTGGAGTGGAGAACAAAGTTGACTTTTATGCAGTTTCCTTTGTCAAAGATGCACAAGTGGTACATGAACTGAAGAAATACCTGCAAGGTAATCACATGAAATTTAATCGTTTTTGAATGCTTTGCCTAAGATTATACCTTCATTTTTTGTTCTGATTGTGATCTTTTTGCTTTCAAACATTTGACAGGTTGTGGTGCGGATATTCACGTGATAGTAAAAATTGAAAGCGCAGACTCCATACCTAACCTGCATTCCATTATCACGGCATCAGATGGGGTAATTTTTTTCCCTTCAACGTTCTTAGTTCTTTCTTTATAACAACATGGTGGAGATTGTTATGTGAAACTATATATATATATATATATATATATATATATAAATAGAGGATTGTGGTTGCAATAAGTCTGGTGTTACCACAATATAAATTTCAGAATGGAATGAGTCCTGTGAACGTGCTGCTTAATGATATGTGTGTACTTTTTCCACAGGCAATGGTTGCAAGAGGTGATCTTGGTGCAGAGCTTCCTATTGAAGAAGTACCCATTCTTCAGGTTAGCGCTTGCTTCATATTTAGGATAAACTAAAAAACTTTTTTTTTTGCAAATTCCACAGCTTTACAACATGCAAAATTTTGGTATTGATATGCAGGAGAGGATCATTAACCTATGCCGTAGCATGGGAAAAGCTGTTATTGTGGCGACTAACATGCTTGAGAGTATGATAGTTCATCCAACTCCAACCCGGGCCGAGGTTTCTGACATTGCTATAGCTGTTAGAGAAGGTGCTGATGCAGTAATGCTTTCTGGAGAAACTGCTCATGGAAAGTAAGTGCTTGATTATTTTTGTATAATCTGCTGATTTAGCTTATACTCGTTTAGATATAGAAAGTATTGAAGGTTTATATACATGAAACTGATGTTTACTATATCAGGTTCCCATTGAAAGCTGCGGGAGTGATGCATACAGTTGCACTGCGTACAGAAGCCACCATTACTACTAGTAGTGAAATGCCAGCTAATCTTGGTCAAGCCTTCAAGGTAAGCTGCACCTGATTTCCTTATTTTTAGTAGTTATCTAACATTGGTATATAGTCCATACTAACAAGAACAAAGTTTAAATCTATACAGAACCATATGAGTGAGATGTTTGCATACCATGCAACCATGATGTCAAACACACTTGAAACGTCAACTGTTGTCTTCACCAGAACTGGTTTCATGGCCATACTTTTAAGCCACTATCGCCCTTCTGGCACAATCTATGCCTTCACAAATGAGTGAGTAGTCCACATTTATTCTTCCAGATCAAATGACTGACAACTGGTGGATTTAAAAACTGACGGTAGAGGTTTTGCTCTGCAGGAAAAAAATACAGCAAAGATTAGCCTTATATCAAGGTGTGTGCCCCATATATATGGAGTTCTCAGATGATGCAGAGGACACTTTCACTAAAGCTTTGGCTACACTACTGGTAAAATCTCAAAAGGATCTCTTAGAAATAAAACTAGATTTAGCTTTCTATATTATATATCTGGAAGTATGCATACAGTGGATCTTTTGTGGTTTAGGGGATTAAGAGTTTGAGTTGGTAACTTTTGGATGAACAGAAACAAGGAATGGTGAAGAAGGGAGAGGAAATAGCGATTGTACAGAGCGGGTCACAACCAATCTGGCGGTCTCAATCGACTCATAACATCCAAGTCCGCAAGGTGTAAGAAGTCTCAGTATCTCACCTGGTCAGTGTGTTTTTTCGTTTATCTGTAAAACCGATTTCGGTTAACTTTCCTTGCACGTCCTTGTGTACTCCAATACCTACTGTTTACTGTATCTTATACAGTTTGTTTTACTTTGGAGACGTTATTGTTAGCTCATTAGTTGTTTGTGAGACAGATGTTAATTTAGATAAGTAATAAATGTGTGAGAATTCTCTAATACACACCTATGTTGTTGTGCTTGGGCAAAATGTTACTATAAAAACGAAAGATGCAAAAGTACTTGTGAGGATCAAGAATCCTTCTGTTCTTGGTATAGAGATTTGGCATGGATAATTTTGTATGATGAATATTCAAACTTCTGGTCTTCGCCGTTTACATCAATTAATTGAATACAAATTATGCAAAAACATCTGCTAACTAGACTCTAGTATTGGCAAGATTTTGTAATATTAAATACAGTACAATGAGATTCCATCTACATTTTGGGTTTGAAGAACTTGGTTCCTATTTGCTACATAAACTCTAACAAATACAACTCTGCTCATTCTCATTTCCACATTTGATTCAAGCTTCGTTTCATTGTAAAGTGTTTAAGATATACAAAAAGAGTTTACCTAAGAATCATCGTCCTGAAACAAAGCCTTTGGTACCGAACTACGAGGCAGAGTTCCACACTCGTATTCATCTTTGTCATCAGTCCGTGTTCGTTTGTTATCTGCTGTCACTGGTGTCTCACATACTCTGTCATATTCCACTGATCTTTGTTCTTTCTTCCTTTTGGCCATTCTCTTTTGCTGATCCGTTTTGTCTTTAGAGTTCTTCGCTTGTTTTGGTGCCCAAACTCTACATAGATCAGGCATCCAACTTGTGAAACTCGAGAATCTTCTTGCCCTTTCCCTCATTTCTTGTGCTTCAACCACTTTCTTAGCTTCTCTGCACTCCTTGGTCTCTTTCTTCTTACTCGTACCGGGAACATCTTTACTTCGTTGACTACGATGATGACTCTTGCCATTGCTATGGATGTTTTCTCTCCCTGATTGGCTACTGTCTTCATTGTTCATGAAACTATCTTCAAGATCCTCATCACTGAACATCAGCAGATCCATCTCTGTATAAATTATGCTGACAGCTTCTCCAAGAATATGATGATACCTGAGAAGGGCAAATCAATGGCGTTAGCATGAATACAAATACAACCCAAAAACTAAAATACTTTCTGAGAATGGGATTTTGTATATACCTGGCTTTTATAATTTTGTCCACATACTTATCAAGGCTCCAATCACTAAAGAATCCACCGTCTAACTTGCACTGAATGGCCTCAAGAAGCATGCAAATCTGTTTTGCAAACTTCTGAGTCACAGTCTCGTCACTTCCCAAACCTATCTCTGATCTTAGAATCTCCATTCGGAAAAGAATCTGCAGCTCGTATCTTATAGCTAATTAAAGAAAACAGAACAATAATGCCAAAACAACTTAGATAAATTAAAGAAAGCATCAGTAAATGGAACCAAGTCAAAGCATTACGAATAAGTTGGTTAGCGTAATCAAACAGAACAAAAAGGATACTCTCTAATGATGCTACTGGGTAAAGCTTCATCAGACATCTGCTCACTTGCCGTGGATGATGAATGTTTCTTTTTAAACATGGCAACTAAATCTTTCGGTTCTTTCAGTAACATCTTGGTTAGCTCTTCAGTGACCGAGAGGGTTCCACTCTCACAACTATAATCCTTCTCAAGTCTTTGAGAGGAATGGAGGAGACAGGACTTGACGAGCCGCTCTGCCAGAGCTGCCAAGTCTATTTCTTCAGACTCAATCCCTTTCTTGACTTTACTAGGAAGACTAGCAAAGAAAACTTCTGATGACTCTGAAGCTGAAACAGATGTGTCATTCTCCTGCGTTACGGATATACGATTTCCACTCAATGCAATCCCCTCCTCGGATACAGGTAAAGAGATAGTATTTTCTGTCTCTTCAGATGCATCGTCCTTTTTCACAAGTGGATCTGCTTCAACATTCTCATGTGCATCGCAACTACTAGCAACAGATAAGCTGCAAGCTCTGGGTTTCCTAATCTGTTTCATCCAACATTTCAGAAACTTATATTTCTTCGAGTTGCTAAACTTGGAAAAATATATATCCTCTATATCTATTTGACCATAACCTTTCACTGATCTGCAGTAATCCTCCCAGCTAATGTCACGAAGTGAGTTCAGAACCTTTCTGCTGAGTTTTCTTTTATTTTCTCCACAACTCACTTTCTTACTGCTATCTTCAGTATCCACAGTTTGAAGAGACACTTCATTGTCAAAAACAGAAATTAAAGCCGAGGAGAAAGTAAAGGGCTTGAGGATTCCTGTCCGAGAACTACCATTGCTATTTGTTAGAGATACCAAAGCTGAGTAACCTTCCCTATAGAGATAACTTAATAAAATCTGCCAAACCGGAGATGATCTTTTCACTACTTTCTCACCCGTCTCCTTCTCTAGTATCTGAAACACCCGATCAGCCCAAAATGCACTCTCCAGCTCCGGGTATTTGTCAGATTCCTGGGAGACTTCATGAACAACAAAAGTATCACAAGTATTATGCCTCTCAAGTTCGAAAAGATCATCACACATCCTCAGGGCTTTAATACTGAGTTTGGTACCCAAGCTGACGACCTCATCAGACCTATTACCACTAGAAATTTCAGAAGAAGAAAACTCTAGCTCGCCGCAGTTGCATTCCATAAGGTTACCAGCAATATCAGCAATCTCAATACTGGCTTGAACAGTAAACTTGCGGCTAGTAGATAGCTTTGGAGAAACACCAATTGTTGGATATATCAATCCAAAGGGAACTATTGAAGAAGCACAAATAATTGAATCCGTAGAACAATATCCCCATCCCAATTCTCTAACTCCACTATTGAAAAACCCAGACTTTAATCCCAATTCATCACATTTAACATCAACCCAGCTCAAGTGAATATCTCTATCATCAAACAAGTCATTCACACAGTCAAAAATCTCCACTAACTTGGACTTGAACACACCCAACTCATCACCTACCTTAACATCTAGAAACTCAGAAACCCATTTCAAATCCCTAGAAATTGGGGAAAACATCACGACTAGATTAGACCTAACGACATCGACTCCTCCACCATCCGTGAACCCAGGAATCATACCTATCTCCGGGTCTCGAACCATAGGCTCCCAAGCGTAATCGTAAACGATCTGTCGCAAAGACGCCGCGACGTTGACTCCACGAGGCGACGCCGCGACGTTGACTCCACGAGGCGACGCCGCGACGTTGACTCCACGAGGCGACGCCGCGGCGGTGGAAGTCGAACAAAGCTCGCATCGGTTGACGGCGTCGATGGCGCGTCTGAGAGAGGCGAGTGTAGGGCCAGGGAGGTCAAATGAAAGCTTGGAAGATGAAATCGAGAGTGCAGAGAGCTTCGAGGAACATAAGAGAGAGGATAGTGAAGAGATGAAGAACTTGAAGGAGAAGAGAGAAGCGGAGAGTGGAGGGAAAGAGAGAAGCTTCTCGGCGGCGGAGATCACGACGGCTAGGTATTGCTCCGAAGTGGGTAGGGGGTTGAGATCTATGAGGAGGACGATACGCTGCGTTTTGGCGTATAACAAATCTCCAGCCATCGAAAATGAGTGAGAGAGAAAGAGTGGAATTGATTTTGGATTTGAGGGTTTACGGAAGAGAGGAGGGAGCTACTGTTTTGGCGCGAAAATAGTTTTCCACGTTTTGAGCCCATTTTCTGAACACAAGTAATTTGTACTAGGTGGTTTGCTCGCACATGCGAGCATAAACATTTTATAAAAAAAAAATTTAAATTCGTTTTTATTTTTGAATAATTTATAGACTTTTTTAATTAAGGACATAAACGATATTAACCACTCTAACTTTTAACGTGAGATTTCCGTTGCAAAAAATCACTTCGCAAATAATAGTATAGATTAGGCGACGAGTTGTTTACACTAAAGACCACTTTTTGACTTTCCTTTACATCTAAAGTTATTTCATACATGTGAGACACTTTTTTGTGGGCCAACCATAGATTATGGACAATTTTACCCTTAAATGAATGATGCGCGGTGGATGATGTTTGGATTGGTGATGTGTGGATGGGTGATGCGTGGACGGGGATACATGGACGGGTTAATGGATGATGTGTGGATATGTTACCTAGAAGACAACAAAATAAATCTTTGTAGGCTAATTTATAGATCATAAAAGCTTTCAATATAAGACATAGTTTCCATTAGTGCAACAACAACTGAAATGTTATGAATCGATCCATTGGTTGTGGACGGCTCACATGCACCCACATCACCAAGCAAGACATTGTCAGAAGCCACCCCACTAGTCTCCGGAGATGCTGTCCACGCTGAGCAATACCACGACGACTCCATCCACACCCCACATCATCCGTCCAAACTTCAATCATCCACACATAACCTATCCACGCGCCAGCTATCCACACACCACTCATCCACACAACCACCATCCACACACCACCAGTCCACCCCTCCCCAGTCCACACCGCACTCTTATCATCATCAAATATCCTCAATATGATATCCTCAATATGAGCGGTTACTGTGTCAAACAAAGCTAGTTGAGAAAAACTATAATCAAACTTATATGTACTCACAAGAAATCAAAGAAAAAAATAGTTATGTCTGTATACAAATTAGAAATATGACTCCTTATTCAAAAAGAAAAATAACCTGGAAAGCAAAAAAAGGAAGCATTTGGAAATCGCTCAATGAGTAGATTTGAGGAATCCGTCCAACAACAAATATGAGTATATCTGATGGGTCTTCGGAGGAAGCAAAAAAGGAGGCGCCGAACCACCGCATACGCCGAAACCAACAACACGCAGTCTCGTACAGAGGGATCTTGTCACCATGGAAGAGGCACACATTCCCCAAGAGAAAAAATCACAAAACTCAAAAATATCTGCTCCAAATCAAATAATTAACATAGTGAGTCAAGTCAAAGTTTTCACACTTTACAGACATTAAAAAAACTGAAATTTGATTTAAAGAAAAAAGAGAGAGATAAATACATTAGAAAATGTGTTTGGTCAAACATTTGGGATTGTGAATCTCTCAATTTTGAGAAATATATATTCGTCTAAGAAGAGGATCAAAAAAAGATTATGGTGAAACTATCTATTTTAGTGTTAAACTTAAAAAGAAGTTTGTAAAATATGTAGTTTAATAAAAATTTGCAGAAGCTTGATGTACTACTGAAATACAGAGAAAGAGAAAGCGATGAAGACAAATGAATTTAAAACAAAAAATAATTGGATCACATGGTTTGAAGGATAAAATGGACAAATCATCACTAGAAAGTGTGTCTCCAGCACAATGTGCCTCTTGGTGTAATTGAGAAGTCATAATGTGACTCTTAGTGTAAATTTTTCTTAGGCGACCCCCCAAAAAAAGAGATTTGGGTCTGATACTGATAATGTCATTTTATCCTATGGGTTTTATTGCGGTGGATCCATGGATCTTGAACCCAACCCGATTTGAATTTGAGACTTGATGGACTATCCAAAATACCAAAACTTTTAGTATATATTAGATATATATGGATATTTGGTATTGCGTTTGTTTTTAAAGTTTTAGGTTAAGGTTTTTGGGTATAGTTTTAAGTTTTGGGTAAAATTTTAGATTTTCAAAAATAAAGTTTAGATAATCAGATAAAACTTTGGGTATTTTTATGTTTTCGGGTCAGATTTTAATTTAAACTTTGGGATTTTTCGGTATTTAAGTATTTTGGATTTTTTAAACTTTTACGTATTTTTGAGTTTTTTTGGTCTTCGGATCGTTTTTGGGTCTTAAATACCCAAAACAGACCCCGTAACTTTTGGGAATCGATAAATAGCAGATATTAGAGGTTCCGAGGCAACTAAACCGAACCAATCTGGACCCAAAAAAGACCCAAACCGACTCTGAAGCAAAAAAAATAATTTACCCTATTAGATCTTAAAATAAGCCTTGAAGGACCTGGATCCGACAAAACCCGGTTCGAATCCGACCATGAACATAAATGCTCATACCTAATTTGTATAATTGTCATTACCATGTTTATTTTCAACAAAAATAATGATGTGATTTCTCAAAAACGATAACATGACATTAATCTAAGAGAAACTAGGAGTTTTCTTACGCAATGCGTAGAAATAAAAATTTTAAATATAAAATTTTGTTTTACTTTTAAAAAAAATAGAAAATTTTCAAAGATACCACATTTCTATTATCACTTTTCATGTTGATTTTAATCATTTTTACTGTTATTTTTAATAGGGAAATACACACTTATAACATTTGGTTTAATTAATTTAAGAGTTATGGTTCAGAGTTTAGAGGGTGGGATATGGTTTAGGAATATAAAATTTAGGATTCTAATTTTTTTTTTAAATTACCTCTTAAAAAGATGGTATTATTGAAAATGTCTTTTTAGTGAAGGTAAAGATGAATAATAGTACTAATAATTTGGTTAACATGAAAACTCTCCTTAAAAAATTTAGTTTACAATAAGATGTTACTTTTTTATTTTTTAACTTTATCGTTTTAGAAAACATAAATTACAAATGTTTTTTTTCTCTTTTATTCCTTTTTATTTGGTTTAACAATTTCACTTTGATTTTATTTAAATTTCATAAAGTTAAAGTTACATTTTATAAAAATTAAATTTTAATTCATATTACATTATATATTATTATTATTATTATTTGAAATATATTTTTTATCACTTAGTTTTATGCATATCTATATTTAGATATATATATATATACATTATAATACTATAATATTCATGTGCCATGCAATAAATGATAAATTTAAATATAAAACTCTTTTTTCTTAAATATTTTACATTGGACATTACTAATTTTATACCTTAACTTAATCAATTTGAATTAAGAATTTTATATTCATTTTTATTATTTGCTTAGCTTACTTATTTTACATTTTTACCTTTTTCTTCAAAATATGAGTTATTAATTATTAATATATTTAAATATTTTACCAAAACAAATATGGAGAAATCTCTCAAATAGATTTTTTGAAGTTTTTGTCACAAAAATAGACCTTAAAAAGACCAAAATAGACCTATTTTGTTTTGAAAATTTTAATATTAAAAAATAAAACCTCACCTCCAAAACCCTACGGAAAATTTTCATGTTTACCACATTATTGGGACTAATTTTCATTTTTACCTTCATTAAAGAAAAATTTTCGTAAATACCATCTTTTTAAGAGGCAATTTTAAAAAAAAAAATTAGAATCTTAAATTTTACATTTCTAAACCCTATCCCATCCTACTCCACCCCCTCAAATCTAAACCTTAAGTTTTAGATTAATTAACCCAAGGGTTATAAGTGTGTTTTTCCTCTTAAAAATAAAGATAGAAATGATTAAGGTAAACATGAAAGTGATATTAGAAAAGTGGTATTTTTGAAAATTTCTCAAACTCCACCCATAAATCTTAACCTTAAGTCTAGATTAGTCAATCCAAATAATATAAATGTATATTTACACTTTTTAGTAAAGTCTATTTTGGTTATTTTCTATTTTAGTGCTATTTTGGAGACAAAAAAATTGTTATGTCTATCTTAGGGTATTCCTCAACAAATATTTATATAAACAATTACATTAATGGTGATATGAATTAATGTTTGTTACCATAATTAAAAAATATTGCCAAAAATACAAAAAAAAATTATAAGGAAAATTATACATGTCATAATTAAGCTACTGTCATGTCATCATTTTCAATAGCCATATCATCATTTTTTGTTAAAATTGAATGTAGTGATGACATATATACAAATCACTTTACAAATAATGTCTAGGGGATTTTTATTATTATTATTTGAAATATTTTTATCACTTATACATATCTATATTTAGATATATACATTATAATAATATAATATTCATGTGCCATGCAATAAATGATAAAATTAAATATAATTTTTTTATATATTTTACATTGGACATTATTACTTTTATATCTTAACTTAATCGGGTTGAATTAAGAATTGTATATTCCTTTTTATTATTTGCTTAGCTTACTTATTTTACATTCTTACATTTTTCTTCAAAATATGAGTTATTAATTATTAATGTATTCTAATATTTTTACCAAAATAAATATTTATATAAAAATTTACATTAATAGTGATATGAATTAATGATCGTTACCATATTTAAAAAATATTGCAAAAAATACAAAAAAATAATATAAGAAAAATTGTACATGTTATAATTAGGCTACTATAGTCATGTCATCATTTTTTGTTAAAATTGAATGTAGTGATAAACACCTATACAAATCATATCACAAATAATGTCTAGGGGATTCTCAAAGATAACCTTCCACCTTTTTATCACAAATATAGACTTCAATTGTGACACCCCCGATCTGGTCTAAGTATAAGTTGACTCGACCAGCCGTGCAACAATCAAACAAGAACATGCACCGCCGATCACAAGTAACTTAAACCAAACCGAGAAGCCACAATGTATAGATAAATGATTAACCCGAAGTTCCTAGAATAAATCTAGGTACCGAAGGCCAATCATCTAAGTACACATATCCTATTAGGTACGACTCAAGGCTTTACAACCCGACCGAGTAATACCCAATAGTTGGTTCGTCCAGACAAGGACTAATATCATATGGAACCCGTATGTTAAAAACGTTCTTTATACATTACATACTTATTCATTCAAAAGCATCTTACAAAAATGTAATAGATTAACCTCGAGGTTTTTGGTAAACAAGGTTTATACATAAGATATAACAAAATGGCTTTGCAAGGATAATAAAACTATTGCTCTCTAATGATGTTCCTTCCCGTCCTAAGTAAGGGCTCCCGCCTATTGGTTACCTGCATCGCAAATGAGTCATGAGTAACTAGTTTACTCAGTGAGTCTAATCCCACACCCCAACAAATATTAGTAATATCCCGAGCAGAGAACTCCATTTGAATGCAGAGGAAATATATTCCTTAATTATTATATATAAGGCCTATCTTTATCGATGTGAATCCTATCTTAAACATCACCTCCACAATACCCGCCATTCACTCATACTTATAATATATATATATATATGCTAAACCCGGAAAACCACCAAGGCTAACCGAGCCTAGCGGAAAAATAAGTATAACCATTATCTCCATCAGATATTCCAAGATCGAACATCTAATGCTGCATGCAGTTACACGGCCTCCAGGGTGCGACCCCATCATCGTGTCTTCGTGACCTTGTTCCATATCGCAGGACCAATCCACGGTAATGCGGGACTTTAGGGAGAGTGAATATGATAAGACTTCACATGATTCATACTTATATACTTAGTAATATACTTATATATTAGTACTTGAGAACAAGTACTAAGGCTCGGGATAAACCTTAAAGAATAGAGAATAATATTTATTAAGTATTTATACTAAGAAGACACTTCACAATGTTCAATAGATTTACTTATCAATCAACCATAATTAGTAATCACTCAAGCAATTTCATTCATAACTTATCAATTATCTATCTAGACTCACCTTTGATTATATGAGATTGGCTAAGGAAGACTAAACACGAGCTCAACTAATGACACTCCACTTCACTTCTGATTCAGAACGTCCACAAGGAAGGATCCGGTTGATCCCACCACTGACCTCGACACTGACCTAAAACAAAGCAGTTCGGTACACAAGATCATTAATCCAACAGTTCGGTTTGGAAGAGAAACTTAAATCAGATCTTATCAGCTCGGTTCAGGACAAAGCTTAGCAGTTCATATCAACTCAGACTAGATCAGGATATGACAAGTTCAGACCGTAGACAGCTTGGCTCAGACCAGTACTAGACAAGATCAAAACTGTTCGGTTCAGAACAATAATATTCTGGCAGTTTGGTTCACTCTAACTACTTAAATGAGTTCAGTTCAAGCTCGGTTCTACTCCTCCTATATCATAACAGTTTGGTTCAGACAAGGTTGATTCAGGACAAGGTCAGTTCATTTCGATTTAACTTCAATCAGACCATAACCACTTAACTAGCAGTTTCCAAAGATTGATTCAAACCGAAACTAACCTAAACTGATCAGTACACCAACTTAAATAAGGGATCCGACCATGACCTTAGCTAAGCAACCCACTGATTTGATCATAACATGGCTAAGGTAGGTAGATGAAGCTTACCCTAATTCACCATGGTTAGATGGTCTTAAACAGTTCTCCTCTCCAAGGTCTACCCGCGGCTGAACTGATCACAAAGAGAGATGAGGGTTTGGTTCATAACAGAAGCTGAACAAGGCCTAGGGTTTAATCAAACTCTCTTACCTTCTGATCCTTCTCACTAAAACAAACTGAGCCAGGTGGTGGAGGAATTTCGTTCAGGTTTCTTCTTGATCTTTCTCTTGGTTCATCTTTCTTTCTCTCTGACTTTTTACACTGAATTTTCTGTCTGATTTTCTCTCCTCTCTCTCTCTCTCTGATTTTTCTTTGTTTCTCTCAGGTTTATGCACGACCAGAATGAGGAAGAAGAGGTTAAAAAGATGTAAGAGCTGCTTCTGATGACTAAACCACAGGGACAGCAAGTTGAGCTCTCAGCCAGACACATGGCGAGCTGTTTCATCTTTTCTGTCCAATGAAGTAACCAAGCAGCTGAACTTTTCCTTCCCAAGAAGAAAGCTGCAAGCAGGTAAGCAAGTAGCTTGTGACTTGCACATGACTTACTTATTAACCAAGCAGGCAGGCAGCTTATGATTGTCATGTGCCTTTTATGGAGAAAGCAGGCAGGCAAGGTGGTGAGTTACCATGGACTATTTATAAGAAATTATAAGAAGCTGGTCGATAATTTTTGGACAGTTTCCGGTTAAAATTTGCTCGTCCTTTAAATCTCGTCCTACTTCAACTAAACTCGTCCAGTTAAATAAAATTCGACCAACATAATTAATACTCGACCAGAACTATCAAGGGAAGTCTTTTCAACCACATGACAGTCCCGTCAAGACATTAATTCATCGAGTCGATTTTACTTTTAAATCTGGTCGACTAACTCTGAACTGGTCGAGTGGAATTTTTCTCGACCAAAAATTCATTGGTTCGTGAGGGTTATTACATTCTTCCCCCCTCAAAAGAATTCGTCCCCGAATTCTCAAAACTTACAAGTGGACACTTTACTGGACATTTGGGGTATCTGAGAAGAGTTCTGGGTAATCAGCTCTGAACTTATCTTCATCCTCCCATGTGACTACATCTTTCTGTCGCTTGCCCCAAAATATTTGAACTCTAGAAATCCATCTGCTCTTCAATCTCCTTATACGACGCTCGCCTATCCGCAAAGGACCTTCAGGATAAGTGAGGTTGAGTTGCAGATTATCTGCTTGTTGTGGGTTGACCATATTCAGATCCAGAATATGCTTACACAACATCGAATCATGAATTACCGGGTGCATAGGCATATCGGGTGGAATTTCAACTTCGTAGGCTACTTTTTCTAACTCTAGCAGCAATTCTGTATGGACCAATGTATCGGGTTACCAATTTTTCCAACTTTCCCAAACCGATCCTTTCCTTTCTAGGCAGCTATTTCCAAAAAGACTAGATCATTCACTACAAGGATGAGTTCTCTTCTACTGCGGTCAGCATACTTCTTCTGACGGTCTTGGGCTTTCTTTATATTTTCTTGAATTATCCCTACTTTCTCGGAAGCCTCGTCTACTATTTCCGGACAAAGGATTCTTCGTTCACCAACTTCGGTCCAACACACTGGTGTTCTACAAGGTCGACCATACAGAGCTTCGTATGGTGACATGACGATACATGACTGGCAACAATTTCTAACTCTGATAATCAATTTATTAGTGCAACATAACTCTAGTCAACTGCAGCTTACATACTTTTTTTTTACAGCCTCGAGTCTCTGAATACCATCCCTTATGATATCTTTCTATCTGCCTTCCTCCTATACCAACAACATGCAAATGTGGAACGTTAGGTGATGTGCCATACTGAAGGTAACATCTCGGGTCTGGTCAATGTCAACTTGATTAACCGTGCAACAATCAAACAAGAACATGCACGATCAATCACGCTAACATGATCCAAACCAAGGGTGCTACTCTCAAATACACACACTCACCCATTCCAAGGATTATCTTCCTTACAATCTTTGGTACACTTCTGCTCATCTGATATTCTACAAAAACTTCTGGACCACTCAAATCTTTCTGAAGTTTTCCATGTCCAAGTCTGGTTCTATTGCTTTCTGATTTCCTTCTTCTGTCCAGCAAATGAGGATTCAACATGATCGTCTATACAAAACTTGATTCACCTAGTACTCTTATACGACGACTTCGTAATTTCTGTATTGATACATCTTGGTGCTTCCACGATAAATGCTTAAGAGAGAATGGTGTGCAGTCCTTAGAATCTATTCTCAAAGTCCATCTCCTTTCGAAACGGTTACTCGACCATTGAGTAACAAGGTTCGATCATTGGAAACTTGATATCCTCCAAAATTACTTTCATTCAGCTCTTCTCAAATCTTCTTTATGTTGTCGTCTCTCATTTGTGATTCTCGGATACGAGCAAGTAAACCGGCTTGGCTCATTGCTTGTAATCCTAAAGGTTCTCCTTCCTCTCCTTCCAAGGCAGCCAAACTAATCATCTTGAACCCTGCTTCAAGATTCTGAAGTTCCTTTATAATATCCACCTCAACTTTCCTTCGGCTCAAAGCATCAGCAACAACATTTGATTTTCCTGAATAATATAGGATTTGCATGTCGTAGTCAGTTACAAACTCCATCCATCGCCTTTGCCTTAGGTTCAAATCAGGTTGAGTAAAAGATACTTAAGGTTTTTATGGTTGGTGAACACTTGGATCTTCTCTCCATATATATATGATCGCCAAATCCGAAGAACAAATACTGCTGTGGCTATTACCAGGTCATGCATTGGGATAGTTTACTTAATGCTTTCTTAGTTGTCTTGATGCATAGGCGATTACCTTATCGTCCTACATCAGTACATGACCTAATCCAACATGAGTCGCCTCTGTATAGACGGTGTAAAGATGGTTAGGTTTAGGCAAAGCTAAGATAAGTGCAGACGTCAAAGCTTGCTTTAGTTTATCGAATGCTTCTTTTGTTTCTGAACTCCATTTATAGGTGACACCTTTAAAAAGAAAACGAGTCAGTGGCTTTGATATGCTTGCGAACCCTTGAACAAAATTCTGATGGTAACTGGCCAATCCAAAGAACTTTGAATCTCGATAACAGAGATTGGATACAACCATTCGGTAATAGTAGCGCTCTTTTCTGAATCTGCATCAACTCCTTGTTCCAACTTACTAACTAAGGGATCCAACTTCCCATTTCCCTATATAAGCATTTAATAGAACGAGCAGCGTCCATCAAACATCCTTGAAACAAAACTTCTCCTTGCGACCTCTTAATCACTCTTCAATTCTAGATATTGATACTTGACCTTAATGGTCACGTCCTTGATTTAACTATAGTCGAACATAACCGCAAACTCTAGTTCTTCGTCTTTACCACTGACATGTGTAAATTCCATGGCAAAGAACTAAATCGAACAAAACCTTTCTCCAAACAAATCTCTTATCTGTTACTTTGCTTGATTAGAACCACTTGCCGAGATGTCCAGGCTATTGCTGCGAATCCAACTTTAAGATGATTACTGAATATGTTACTTCTGGATGTTGACAATCCTTCTAACTCCTTAAACATATCTTCAAATTCTCTGATTACTGGATTTTTCTCTAAACTCTGCTCCTTTTGATATTCTATGTTCACAATGCTCAAGATTATGGAATACTCCTCTTCATCTTTTCCAAAACTGTTTTTAAGTCTCCAAGACTGGTATGAGGGACACTCCAACACTTGGTATAATACCATTGTAGGCCAACGATGACTAGTATTCTCCCAAGAACTTCTTTCTTCTACCACATCTTAACTGAGCTCGGAAACTAGATAGCCAATCTCACTCTAGATAGAAACATATTGTTCTAATGGAAGTACTAAGGAATGGGGATGGGATACGAAGGCATACCATAATTCTAAATGGCAGCCAATACTTCCACGAATAAGAACGATAGACTTGAATTCACTAAAGTGAATCCTCCATAATACAATGACACTACCCGGGAACTACATTATGTGTTGTTCCCGAATCAAACACAATATGGGCGGAAAATTCCGTCCATAGAAAAGGTCTCTTACGACACCTTGATCAAACGTTCACTTATTTATATAATCATTCATAATTTTTTTAAAAAAATTAACGCAACACACAATGGAATAAGAAAAAAACCTGTGATTGGACCTTTCAGGAGTTTTGACGGTCCAAGGAATTCTAAAGTGTAGGCTCTACCCAAATAGCCTAACACTTGGGTCGGAACTAATGGTAGGGAAATGCAAAGAATTTCAACAACTGGTACCCTAGGTATATGTAATAGGTATTGGGTAACTTCATGGAAAAGGGTAGAATAACATCCTTACTCTTCAGAGGAACGACCAAAGTGGAAATGACGTAAGCGATCTAGGACTCCTTACACTTGAAGAATCATGACCTTACTGTCCTGGCTGAAAATGACCTTCGATCTGAACCTGATAGCCATTAGACTGTCGAAATGGCACGACGAATCTTCCTTGGCAGTAACAGCTCTCTTGACATACACGTCATACTATACTTTCTCCTCAAAGCACTTAAGCACACCAATCTTTAGTTACTCCTATGGTTTGGGATTAAGTCCACAAAGAACGTCCTTATGATCTTTGGCTCAACCTCCAAACCATAATGGATGAATCAGATTCACTCAACCTTAACCTTCTGGCGGAAACATCTCTCTGCGCTAACTCCATAAGTGGAAACTCCAATCGGTCCCATGCTTGGGGTAGAATACACTCCATCTTGAACTCCTAAAAGAAATCTGTCTAACTTGGACTAGCATTCCTTAAATGATGCTTGATACTTAACGACCAACTCACTGCACCCTTCTTGATGTTGTATGCTTCCATATCCTTCTTGCAATCCTCGAAACAATGGGCTATGTTTGTCGTCTGCCTCCAATGTTGAATCTGAAATCTTCCTCAATCCAAAGTGTACGTCAAATGGTTTAGTCATTCCATGATATCTTATGGTCTCAACTTCTTTATCCTCTTCAGAAACGTCAAGATGTCTTGTTGCAACGGAATGGTGCTGGTGCGTCCATCGTCTTGTAATACAGCCGAACTATCTCTGCCACCAACGCTAAGCTTGAAATACTTGCTGAATAAATTAGGCTTGTACGGCTCCATTTCTGGTACGTCTGAGTATAAGATGAATAGACTTGAGCAGCTGGAAGAATAAGTGCATCTGACTGTTCATATGCAGTCGGATCTCTTTGAACCGTATCATTACGAACAACGTCCACTTTGACATCGATAACACATAGATCCATTTATGTGTTCGATGTGTCGACTATGGCTTGTATATCTCCGAGCAAGAAGATAGAAAAATCGGTAAGTGCGCTCCACCCTGTCGAGCTTATCTTGGTGCATCTGCTATGAAAGTTAAAGATAAGGTTACTACCCGTGACTATCTATCCTAAGATGAAGGAACCAACCAGCATATCCTAGTTATCCTTGCGACTCATTTTGACTCGAAAAACATTTGAAACAAGTCCCATTCAAGCATCGTATAACCATGCTCTGATACCACCTTTGTGACACCCCCGATCTGGTCTAAGTATAAGTTGACTCGACCAGCCGTGCAACAATCAAACAAGAACATGCACAGCCGATCACAAGTAACTTAAACCAAACCGAGAAGACACAATGTATAGATAAATGATTAACCCGAATTTCCTAGAATAAATCTAGGTACCGAAGGCCAATCATCTAAGTACACATATCCTATTAGGTACGACTCAAGGCTTTACAACCCGACCGAGTAATACCCAATAGTTGGTTCGTCCGGACAAGGACTAATATCATATGGAACCCGTATGTTAAAAACGTTCTTTATACATTACATACTTATTCATTCAAAAGCATCTTACAAAAATGTAATAGATTAACCTCGAGGTTTTTGGTAAACAAGGTTTATACATAAGATATAACAAAATGGCTTTGCAAGGATAATAAAACTATTGCTGGCTAATGATGTTCCTTCCCGTCCTAAGTAAGGGCTCCCGCCTATTGGTTACCTGCATCGCAAATGAGTCATGAGTAACTAGTTTACTCAGTGAGTCTAATCCCACACCCCAACAAATATTAGTAATATCCCGAGCAGAGAACTCCATTTGAATGCAGAGGAAATATATTCCTTAATTATTATATATAAGGCCTATCATTTATCGATATGAATCCTATCTTAAACATCACCTCCACAATACCCGCCATTCACTCATACTTATAATATATATATGCTAAACCCGGAAAACCACCAAGGCTAACCGAGCCTAGCGGAAAAATAAGTATAACCATTATCTCCATCAGATATTCCAGTATCGAACATCTAATGCTGCATGCAGTTACACGGCCTCCAGGGTGCGACCCCATCATCGTGTCTTCGTGACCTTGTTGCATATCGCAGGACCAATCCACGGTAATGCGGGACTTTAGGGAGAGTGAATATGATAAGACTTCACATGATTCATACTTATATACTTAGTAATATACATATATATTAGTACTTGAGAACAAGTACTAAGGCTCGGGATAAACCTTAAAGAATAGAGAATAATATTTATTAAGTATTTAAACTAAGAAGACACTTCACAATGTTCAATAGATTTACTTATCAATCAACCATAATTAGTAATCACTCAAGCAATTTCATTCATAACTTATCAATTATCTATCTAGACTCACCTTTGTTTATATGAGATTGGCTAAGGAAGACTAAACACGAGCTCAACTAATGAAACTCCACTTCACTTCTGATTCAGAACGTCCACAAGAAAGGATCCGGTTGATCCCACCACTGACCTCGACACTGACCTAATACAAAGCAGTTCGGTACACAAGATCATTAATCCAACAGTTCGGTTTGGAAGAGGAAACTTAAATCAGATCTTATCAGCTCGGTTCAGGAAAAAGCTTAGCAGTTCATATCAACTCAGACTAGATCAGGATATGACAAGTTCAGACTGTAGACAGCTTGGCTCAGACCAGTACTAGACAAGATCGAAACTGTTCGGTTCAGAACAATAATATTCTGGCAGTTTGGTTCACTCTAACAACTTAAATGAGTTCAGTTCAAGCTCGGTTCTACTACTCCTATATCATAACAGATTGGTTCGGACAAGGTTGATTCAGGACAAGGTCAGTTCATTTCGGTTTAACTTCAATCAGACCATAACCACTTAACTAACAGTTTCCAAAGATTGATTCAAACCGAAACTAACCTAAACTGATCAGTACACCAACTTAAATAAGGGATCCGACCATGAACTTAGCTAAGCAACCCACTGATTTGATCATAACATGGCTAAGGTAGGTAGATGAAGCTTACCCTAATTCACCATGGTTAGATGGTCTTAAACAGTTCTCCTCTCCAAGGTCTACCCGCGGCTGAACTGATCACAAAGAGAGATGAGGGTTTGGTTCATAACAGAAGCTGAACAAGGCCTAGGGTTTAATAAAACTCTCTTACCTTCTGATCCTTCTCACTAAAACAAACTGAGCCAGGTGGTGGAGGAATTTCGTTCAGGTTTCTTCTTGATCTTTCTCTTGGTTCATCTTTCTTTCTCTCTGACTTTTTACACTGAATTTTCTGTCTGATTTTCTCTCCTCTCTCTCTCTCTGATTTTTCTTTGTTTCTCTCAGGTTTATGCACGACCAGAATGAGGAAGAAGAGGTTAAAAAGATGTAAGAGCTGCTTCTGATGACTAAACCACAGGGACAGCAAGTTGAGCTCTCAGCCAGACACATGGCGAGCTGTTTCATCTTTTCTGTCCAATGAAGTAACCAAGCAGCTGAACTTTTCCTTCCCAAGAAGAAAGCTGCAAGCAGGTAAGCAAGTAGCTTGTGACTTGCACATGACTTACTTATTAACCAAGCAGGCAGGCAGCTTATGATTGTCATGTGCCTTTTATGGAGAAAGCAGGCATGCAAGGTGGTGAGTTACCATGGACTATTTATAAGAAATTATAAGAAACTGGTCGATAATTTTCGAACAATTTCCGGTTAAAATTTGCTTGTCCTTTAAATCTCATCCTACTTCAACTAAACTCGTCCAGTTTAAATAAAATTCGATCAACATAATTAATAATCGACGAGAACTATCAAGGGAAGTCCTTTCGACCACATGACAGTCCCGTTGAGACATTAATTCATTCGGATCGATTTTATTTTTAAATCTGATCGACCAACTCTGAACTGGTCGAACGGAATTTTTCTCGACCAAAAATTCATTGTCTCGTGAGGGTTATTACATCAATGGTTAAAATGACCAAAATAGATTTAAATAACTGGTAAACTGAGACTTCTATCCATAGGATTAACTAATGTAGACTTATGTTTAGATTTAAAGGTTCGAGATTGGGGAGTGGGTTTAAGATTTTAATAAATAAATAAATGGTTTTAAAAATTCTAAAAATACTTACAAAATAAAATTTTGAAAAGTTTTTTTTATAAAATGTTTGAATTGAAAATGGGAGAATTTCAAGTTTACTACACTACTTATACCATTATTCATGTTTACCTTCATTAAATAGATATTTTTACAAATACCTTCTTCACTAAAAATACTCTTACACAATTGCTTTATAGATATATAAATATAAATAATTATTTAAATATTTTTTTAACAAATTCTAAATTTTTATAATTTTTATTCAAAAATTCTTTTTGAAATTTGAAATTATTTTTCAAACCTTTTATTTTCAATTTTTATTATTTATTATTTTTCTAAAACCTAAACCCCATATCAAAATCGCTCTCAAATCTAAACCAATGTTTAGATGAGTTAAATCTAAACAAAGCGAGAATATGGCACTCCCGGCTATGTCATATAAGTTTGAAAAACTTAAATATACTAGTCAAAAGGGACTTATACCGAGTAAGGAAGTAGACGAACTCAAGTTTTGTGAGACATGTATCTTGGGAAAATCTCACAAGCACAGCTTCCTGACTGCAAAACACACAACGAAGGGAATTCTTGAATACATACATTCTGATTTATGGGGAGCTCCATCAACTCTAGAAAGCTTAGCAGGAAATAAATATTTTATAAGCTTTATAGATGACTATTCACGCAAGGTCTGGATCTATTTTCTTAAAACGAAGGAAGAAGCCTTCAACAGATTTAAGGAATGGAAAGAAGTTGTGGAAAATCAAAGAAGGAAAAGAATAAAATGTTTACGAACAAATAATGGTCTCGAGTTTCGCAACCAACAGTTTGACAAATGATGCAAAGACTCAGGAGTTAAAAGACACAAGACTTGCCCATATACTCCACAACAGAATGGGGTCTCTGAACGAATGAACCAAAAGATTATGGACAAGGTTAGGTGCATGCTTGTGGAAACAGGGTTAGGACAAGAGTTTTGGGAGCCGCCTCAATAGCCGCATATGTAATAAATCGGTCTCCAAACTCTGCAATTGACTATGAGTTACCTGAAGAACGATGGACGGGTGAAAGGTGTGACCTAAGCAACCTTACATGTTTCAGATATTCTGCATACGTTCACAAAGTACAGGAAAAGATGAGTCCTAGAGCCCTAAAAAGAATATTCATGGGTTACCCTTTTGGAACTAAAGGATATCGAGTGTAGATACCAGAAACTGGAAAATGTGATAACAACATGAATGTAGTTTTCAATGAAGAATAAATCTACAAACATATACTGCAAAATCCCAAAGAAGAAGGCAGTGAAACCAACAAAAGAGAAAAGGGACCTAGACGAGTAACCTTTAAAGAAAATTTGATTGAAGAACCATCTCCATCTCTATTAAACGACAAAGAGGAGTCGTCCTCTAGTGTATCATCTGAAACACATGAGCCATCAAACGAAAACAGTTCGGAAGAAGAAGAAGAAGAATCAGTATCAGACTCATACACCCCAACAAACGACTACATGCTCGCAAGGGACAAACTGAGAAGGCAAATAAAGCCACCCTCCAGATTCGAAGATACTGATTTCGTTGCATACGCATTAGCAGCGGCAGATGACCTTGACAAAAATAATTAGTTTTTTTTTTCTGTCGACGAAAGGCTATTCTATTACTCAAACTAGAGGTGGTCTGGGTAACCAGACCGGAATAAAACAACCACTGAAGTAGAGAGATCTATGAAAAGACCTTAGGGTGGGAAAAAAATCCAAACAGAACTGACGCAACCAAACTCAAACCGACCCAAACCAAACCCAAACATATGACTAGACCATTTGGTTCAACATTTCATCAACCCAAATGGTTTGGTTTGGTTTGGTTTAAAACTGAACCAAGCCGAAAAACCGAAGTGTTTTTAATTAGATTAATTAAATATATTAATAATATTAAAATTTTATATATTTAACCATGTAACCTAAACAACTAATCATAATTTTATACATTTTACTTTTATATAAATAGAATAAACATTAACTAAAAAATAAAATAAAATAAAAGGATATGAATATGAATCTCATGCATTAAGCTCAAAATGGAAAAATTACTTATCCTATTTATATTTGATTTCGAAAATAATAATATTCAACTATTAAATTATATTTTCTACATTTTCTTGTTATGTTTTGTTTTACGTTTAAATGTGAAAAATAATGATTTAATGTGAAATGATGATTTATTATATTTTTATAAATTACATTTTTGTTATTGAACTAGAACAAAACTAAAAAAATCAATTCAATCGAACTCAACAACATTAACAAAACCGAATTAAACCGAACCAAACACCAACCGAACCGAACACAAACCAAACCGAATACGATCCAAACTGAACTAAAACCGAACCAAACTAAACACAAACCAAACCATACTCATTTGGGTTGACTTTGGTTCAAGTTTTTTTATACCCAAATAAACCAAACCGAACCGAACCCAAACCGAACCCATTATTAAAACGAAATGCCCACCCCTAAAAGACCTAGCAGTCCTAGATAATGAATGGAAAATCTGGTTTTGCTCTCTTGGTAATGGGTGATCTTGAAATCCAGGAAACAACTCTCCAGTGTCTCTATCTTCTCCAATTCTGTTGCAAATCGTGGCCAAGCATGGGATTCCTTGATCATTACAATCAAATCCTTGTAGTATGTACCAAAGCTCTAGCATGTCGAATACTAAAGCATATTCTCCATTGCCCAAACTAGTGCTTCCAGCTCAGAGTGTAGTGCAGATTCTCTTCTATTGCAATTATGTATACCCATAAGCTCAACATTCCTTCATTGTTCCATCCAGACTCATACACTAAACTATGTTATAGGTGTCCATGATACATCTACCATATATATATATATTCCTCAAACTTTAGAGTTGAGGTTCTTCAGCGCTATGAACCTAAAAATAATTAGTTTAACTATATGTATAAAAAATTATTTAATTATTATAATTCTGAGGTGGACATATGAACGTGGAAAAATGCATAAAAATGGGATAAATAGGAAAAGAAAAATCATTAAAAAAAAAACAAATTAAAAAAGATAAATTAAAAAATCCATGTTGTCCAAAAGCTAAGAAAATATAGATTTTGGTTTTTGTGTAGAACTTAGTTATTTGAAAATCTAGTTTTCCAAAACTAGCAAATAAAGTGGTTTTTAAAAACAAAAATCAGAAATCATTTTAAAACTACAAACAATCAAGTTTCTCACGCGCTCTGAAAGAGTACAGTAGTACGTGAGACGTGGGCCCCATTTTGTGGGCTTTCCTTTGGATCGGATATGAGTATGGTTGGGTAATCCGGTCCAAAAGTGGTTAAGTATCTCTCACGTGGCATTACCCTATCACGGCTGTAAAAGTATGGGGGTATTCTTGTAAATATGAAACTTTACAATGATTGTTTCACAAAATGAGTCACTATATTATTATGAGTGATTAACACAAATAGACACTTTTTGAGTTTTTATTACACTATGGGGCACATCTTGCTCCTTAGACACTATTTTAACTTTTTCTTTTTCTTTCTAACTAAAACGTAACTAAAGTATACAAGTAGGACCCATTCATTTATTTCATCTTCTTCTTCATTTTTCTAACTAAAACAACGAGACCTCAACTTTACAAAAATGGTGGATGAGTTTCAGAATGCGGCAAAAGCGATATCGTCAAGATCTTCTTCACTCACTTATTCCATCTCCTTTACATTAATTTGAATCCTATAATCTAACTTAAGTATTTCCTTCACCGCAACAACACAACTTTGTTCGTCTTCACATCTCCGTTTTCAGCACATATTTGTCTATCGCCACCATGAAATCACTTCGACCAAGCTTCCTCCTTCGCTACGTTAGCGGACGAAGTCTCTCCCTTATCGACAACCCAGATCGACAGATCTAATGAGAATTTTTTATTTGCATATTTGATCCCTTATATTTTCAGATTTTTCGATTTAATCCCACAATTTCCACATTCGCACAATTAACTATTCAAATTTGCACCAAAATTTCTTATTGTGTAATACAACCCATTTAATATGCAATTATGTAATCAAGACGTAATATTAACATCTAAATGAAATATAAAATGATAAAAATGGGCAAAAATGAGATCTTAAACCACAAAAATTATGATATGTTAATGAATATGAATCATTTATTTTCTTTATTGTGTACGTTGTAATGGTATATGTATGTAATCATATGCACATTACTATATATACACAAAATTTCTTGTTTACGTTGTAATGATATAAATTTATCTTTCATATGATTCATTTTTTGTGTATGTTATTGTAATAATAGATGTATGTAGTCATATGTACATGAAAAAATGGATACAAATTTAGCTACACGCATGTACTACGATACATGTGTACACCACTCAACCATACATATATATATATGGACACATGTACAAAGATTATGTGTTTATGTTTACATATGTATATATGTACACATGTACAAACATTACATGTGTTTATGTTTACATATGTATATATGTACACATGTACAAACATTACATGTGTTTATGTTTATATATGTATGCACATGTATACATTAACATATCGTCAACATGAATTAAATGAATTGTAATAAAAAAACTAAAAAATATTCGATATGAATAACACACAAAATCATGTGTACACATATTGTCATGTATACCATTTTTTGTTTGACTTGATCTATTTTGTTATGTATTTTGTTTTTTTTTTAGTAAGCAACCACCAATCCACCTATATGTGTTCAACTTCTTCTGTTTTTGATGTACATGTGTACACGTCACAAAGTGCATACAAAATAACCCACAAACTTCTTAATTATTCATTTCAGTATATCTTCATAATTGCACGATTGTTCTTCGGTTGTTTATTTCTTTCATTTTTGCCTTCAAACCTTCAAAATAAACAATTATCTCTTTGATTTAGCCCAAAATTAACCAATTATATACTACAACGCCCTATGATCATTATGAATTAAATAAACTAAAATAAAAAGCTAATAATCATTAGATATGAATAACACATAAAATTATGTGTGCACCTATTGTCATGTACATCATTTTCAAGTTGACTAGATCTATTTTGTTATGTATTTTGGTAATTTTAGTAACGAACCGTCAATTCACTTATATGTGTACATTTTTTTTTCAAATGTACATAATTTTAAGAGACATTCTTATTAATTTTGTTCAGGAAATGATACTTGTGACGTACTCTATGTCAAATATCGTCAACGTGTACACATATTTCAATGTCCACGTGTACATCATTATGCAAAAAATTCCCATGTACAACGATTCATCTGTACATTATTCAAGTTATGATATTTGATAATTTTAATGATCGTGAGTATAGTTGTTGTTTGATGCAATTAGAGGGTTTTGGTATATATATTTGTTTATTTCATTTGATAGGATCTAAAATGCAATTTTAAAAATTTTGGATTAACTCAAGAGGACTTATTTGCAATTTTGATTTTTGGGCAATATTGGAAATAATTAAATTACAAGGAGCAAACATGAAAATTAAAAAAAACTTGATTTTAAGGTTCAACAATGGCGATTTAATCTCAGATGCAACATCGACTTCTCTTTACGGTCCACCAGAGACACATACAGAGGCTGAGATCACCACGAAGACCTCTTGGAACACCATGGAAAAAAGGCTGAGGGCACGACATTGAAGCTTCCCATCTTACTTGAGACACTGTAGAATATATGATTCGTGTAGAAAAAATGAGATTGCGGTGGAGCTCGTCGTATTTGTGATTTGTGGTGGAGAGATTATCGACTTACATCAATTAGATTGTAAAAATAATTCTTTGGAGAAAAAGTTAAAATTAAAATGAAGAAGATGAGAAGGTTTCAGTAGAAAGAAAAAGATGAGAGAGTTAGTAGAAAAAAAAAAGAAAATGAAAGAGAGATGAGAGTGGGGTCCTACTATATACAATATAGTTTTGCTTTAACTTCAAAAACTGAACGGATATGAGTAAAGTTAGAAAAAAGTGTGTCAGTAGAAGAAAGTGTCTTATAGTGTTAATAAAAACTTAAAAGTGCCTCTGGATGTAATATTCTCTATTATTATTCGGCATCGTCTTCTCCAATAATGATCCAATCTCCTCCTCCACTTCTCTGTTTCTTCCCCTAGAAAACCGCAAACCCTAGAGACAAAAAAAAAAACAAAAGAGAGAGAGAAAACAGTTGATGAGATTTCTAGAGAAAGAAGAAATAATAATCTGATCTCTCGCAGCATTTTTTTTCATTGTTGCGATACGAGATCCCCCGAATGAAAACCTAACGATCTCCATTTAAAGAATGATTTCGAATCCAAGACTATTGTTCTACACTTGCATCGCGAAAGGAACCGTCGTCCTCGCCGAGTTCTCTTCAAAGGAAGAGCCAGGAATCGAAGACGTAGCCTTGAGATGCATCGAGAACACGCCTCCTCACCATTCAATGTTCTCTCACACAGTTCGCAAGAAGACCTACACATTCGCAATCGACGATGATGACTCCTCCTCCTTCGTCTACTTCGCGATTACGGACGAAACAATGGAGAAACATGAATCCTTCCGGGTCCTGAATCGGTTGAGATCAGCTTTTGAAGATCTCGGTGCATTGACCAATCCTGCTCCGCGTTGTCTCCAAGCGAAGATGGATCCAGTTTTCGCGGAGATCGTCGACGTAGATTTGGAGTTGGAAATGGATTTGGTGGCGAGGGAGAGTCGGAATCTGAGTATTGATTCGACGAAAGGGAGGAGAGCTGCGTTGATGCCTCTTCTGGGGAAGCCATTGAAGGCGTTGAAGAAGAAGAAGAGGTTGTTGCATACGGATGAGTCCGGTGACGTTGGTATGGTCAATACGACGTCGGAGAAGAAAGTGGATTTATGTGGGGATGGGAACGATGGAGTGTTTCGCAAGGAACTGAGGAATGGTTTGTTAACAGATCATCATAAGGCGAAACAAATGTGGAAGAAACATGTGTGGGTGGTGTTGTTGTTCGATTTCTGCATCTGTGCTGTTCTGTTTGGGATCTGGCTTTGGGTTTGTCAAGGTTTTCAATGCGTCAATGGCTAAAAGTAATCAATCATCAGTGATCTCTCTGTGTACATCTCTATTCGTTTTCAATCTGCACTTTCATTCTTTTGCATCTGGGTATTCGTTTTCTGGATCGAATATGATCCTTTTTTTTTTTTAAGATCACAGAATGTGTTGTTTCCAGGAGGTTGAAGCCTGGCTTTACATGTTAGTGATAGTTCATTGTACTGACGAGCAACATGTGTTTGTTGTATTGTATGTCTCTTTCTCGTTTTTTTTCTTTTGCTGTATATTCCCCATAACTTGCGTGCTATGATTGAACGTGGGTCGCACAGTCAATAATAGATGACAAATAAATAGATGGTTTCAGATCCAGTCACACATTAAATAGAGTACATTGCATCTACAGACTACAGTCGGTGTACTTTTAAACATATTTATATTCCCAAAAATAAGATTGATCCCAGCAGTTAGATTTATGAATCTGTAAGAGTCCATGGCTTAGAGTAGATAGATGATTAAAAACTACAGAGACAAGTGAGAGAAGATAGTTTGGTAAAGAACAAAGAGGGAGAATGTGTTAAATATGTAAGTCCATAATCTGGGCCACAAGGTGTGAGTTTCTTGTTACCTGCTGCACCACGAGGATATTATCATCCTTCCAATCATAGAAAGCTCTAGTTTTCATTACAGCTTCCTCGTCTTCGTCATCATCCTCCTTTCTTCTCAGAGGTTTATCAGATTACCATGAGGTGGCTGCTTCTTGAATGGCCTTTTTCGCTGTTCTTTGCCAACCATTTCATTATATTCATCTCTGTTAACCCATCATCCTCTATGCTCATCGTCTGCATCCTACAAACCCAATAATCGCATTTTATATCAGAGGTTGGTGCTTGTGCTCATGACTCGGTGATCTGACACATCTTGTGCAAAACATTTTCTTAGTTTGTATGCCTATCAAAGAGACAATGCCATGTAAAGAAAGCAATACCTGTAACTGTTGAGAGCATTTTCCTCTTCTCTCTTAAGCATTTCCATCAGATCAATAGCCTGCAACGACGTTTAACCATCAGATAAAGCCACATCCCCTGATAAGATTTCAAAAGCCTAACCTTACATATAGCCAAGTTAATTGTGGAGAACCAAGCTGCAAAGAAAAAGCCAAATTAAAACAAAAAGGTAAGCAGATAAAAAAATGGTTTAGAAATAACACAGAGCGCAACAAAACACTTTCACAGACTCCACATTTGTAATATCAGCAGATACAAGCAATAGAAGCAGCCAAAACTATTAATCTCTGAAATACTCTAGACCCTGCACTCCACTTCAGCCTTATACAAAACTAGAACATAAACATATAAACAAACAATAGAAACTCGATTGCGAACCAAAAGATACTTGAGATTGTCGTATAGCCCAAGCTTCCAGACCATGTATTCGCACTTGTGTAACATCTCGCATCCTTTCTTCCTAACATTACCAAAAAGTATAGAGCAAAGACCACCCCTCAGAAACGTCCAACTCAGCGATTCTGAATAAACCCATTTCAGATTAAAACTCTAATCAAATTCGTATATGAAAAGCTACAAGTTTCCACGAGAGTCTGAAGCCGCGAGATGAACTTTCCTTGCTTGCTCGAACACCGCCATCACCTATGAAATTTACAATATTTGAAGAGCTCTTATTCGATCATGCCGCGTCAATTCACCAAATCATTATCAGCCGTCAGATCTGTGAGAACAATGGCTGGTATACCCTAGTGTCAATTCTCCAACGTCCCCATAGTTCAATGAATATTGGCTATGGTCCTCTCTAATTGTTAATGAAACATGAATATTCATTTTCTTCTTTTGTGTTTTTCCAAATTTTTTTTAAAATTCGAAAATTGAAAATGAAAATTTCATTTTTTTTCAAAATTTCATTTTTTTAATTTAAAATTTTAATTTTCGATGTACAAAATACTTTATACTAATATAATTTTACTTATTTGTATTGAGTTATTATTTGTTATATTAGGTATTATTAAATTAATTATACTAAAATTTACTAGTTATACTGGTAATATTGCGTACTCCTGTTGAGTTAGCTATACTGAGTTATAATGAGTTATACAAATTATATTGAGTTATACAAATTATATTTAGTTATACAACTTATACTAAATTATATTGAATATTACTAAATTAGGTATACTGAGTTCGAATAAGTTAGATATACCGAGTTAAACTGAAAACACAATCTATACAAAAATCTTTTAAATGAGGAACAATAAGAACCATATAATCAATAACAAAAAAATAGAAGTTTGTTGAATAACCCTAAATTGAAAAACACATAAAAGGATAAACTTAAATCAAAGACAAATATAGAATTGTATTTCTGGAATTGTAGATCCATAATCATAGATGATGTCGCAGACAGAAATAATCTCAGATAGAGTCACCATTTTAGATTCATCGATGTTGTGTATGTTTCCATCATCTTGTCTATCATTATCAAAGAACCATTGATATTGTTTATATTTTTATGTGGAAGAAAATAGAAGGAAAGAGAGAAGGAATCGTTGAGAAAGGGAGGAGAAAGAGACTTAGTCACAGAGAAGAAAGAAAGAGAAGACGTAAAAAGAAGAATAAAAAATAGAATCGTTTGATGCACATATAATGTTAATCAAAAGTAAAATAATTTTAGAATGGGTCCTTGAAAAATTACATGATGAGAAGCGGGGGCGGGGGGGGGGAGAGAAAGTGAGTGCTTGTGTCATCACCATATTGATTTAAAAAAAATGATGACTTCAGATACTAAAAACGATGATATGGAGTGAAATTAATTGTGATATAAATATTTATTTTTAATATTATAATTTTGTATTTCTTAGAATATGGTAAGAACTAAGAGATCATCATTAATATAATAATAGAAATAAATAATAATAATAATTTATAGTTTTGGAAATATTATCTGGGATTGAGTTTGGATGAGATTTTGTGAGGAAAGAATAGCTAAACTTTATCATGATCTTGAAGAACATATTAGCTCGTGAGGGAATGATATATTTGAAACGACGAGTGACATGGAGCAACAAGTATGAAAAGCTACAAAACATGCAATATATGTACAATTCCTCCAGCTTTTCTTAAAGGTTAATGAAAACACTTTAGGTTGTGTTTATCGAAATTCAATTATGTATACAAGTCTTATTGGTTATGTTTTGACTCCAACAATCGTTGTTGAAACCTTAGCAATTTCAAATATAGTTGGAGCTTAAAATCCTGCATTACTCAAAATGTATGTTCTGATAGAATAAAGTGGAGATACTAAATACTGTTATGGATTTGGTTTACAGATCAGAACTTCGTTTGGTATTGGTTAGCTAGTTGGAAAAGCTCGATGTAAAAGGTACCACAAGTGAATTATAAAGAGAGGAAGGAAGATAGAAATGATTAGAGTAGAGATGGGCATGAAATCCGGAACACGAGATCCAAACCAAAAAATTGATCTGTAATCCGATATGAAATTTTAAAATATCCGAACGGATTTTGTATGGTGGTACAAAACGTATCCAAATTTGAAGTGTTAATAATTGAACACCTGTCTAGATTAGATAATGGACTAAAACCATCTTCAATCCACCTCTATATTTTTTTCTTAAATAAATATTCTCTATTGTATAAGTAGATTTGCTCCAATGTATGCTTTTATGATAGAATTCCTCTATTTATAGGGGAAAATATAGAGATATGTATTTTCACCTCTAAATATAGAGAAAATAATATTTTTCTCTCAAATAAAAGAACTTTATTATAGAGTCATACATTAGAGATACTGAAGAAAACTTTAAACATTGAGGACCAAAAATATTTTATAATATAAAGGGCCGGAAGCTCATGCTTCTTTGGCTTCCCCTCGGACTTGATTAGAGAAAATCCATTTTTATAATAGGGATATCTATTTTAAAGGAAAATATAGAAATGTATATTGAAGATGCTCTAAGGAAAGGATGAGGCTTAAATTGGTTGTAACTTGTAGTGATAACAAAACTCACTTGCATGTGTATTTTCTTTGCCTCTTGACATATTGTTCAGTCTAACAATGTTTGGTCTCGAGTTATGATCTTCTCTTCTTTATTAAGCTAATTTTTTTTTTGCCATCGAAAAAACCTTGATTCAAATAAGCTTGCATCCGCAAGGCCACCTTCAGTAGATAGCCAGCATGGAGCAAGACAGTTTACATAGGCTGAGTTGATTTCTCGTGATCGAGCACCCTTTGCAAGGTGATCCGCACGGACATTTTGAGATCTATGAATAAAAGATATCGAACATATAAGAAAATCATTGTAGAGGGCTTTGATCTCATCGAGTTCGGCAGCCAAAGCCGGCCATTCTTCCTCCACATGTACAAGTTTCACCAGTTGTTCGCAGTCCGATTCAAGGTGTATCTCTCTCTGGCCCATCTTTAGCAGTTCTTGCATTGTCCATAACAGGGCTTCAGCTTCTGCGTGTAGCGGTGATACTACAATATAGGAAAATTTACAATTAACGACTAATCTAGAAATACCGTGATAGTGGAAATCACTTATCTAATGGTCAAGAGTTCAAAACTTTCTACATATTTTAAATTATAATTTTGAAGATTATAGAATGTAAAGTTTATCAAAATTAGAGTGTTGCAAAAGGCATTCTCGCTAAACAAATATATCTCTACGTCCACCGATGTCTTTCCTGCTTTGCTCCCCCGCTCTCTCTTCCTCTCATCGGGCTTGTACTTCCTCTCTTTTTTTTTTGCGGATCTAGGGTTTCTGGGCCTGAGTGTGACGGCGTGTGATTCTACGTTTCTGGATCTTGGTCGATCCTGCTGCTGGTTTTCATCGGCGGGCACGTGTGAGGGGCTACTCTCTCTCTCGGTGTAGTCACCCGATCAGGCTTGTTGGCTCCTGTGGCAGCGCGTGTTGAGCCACAAGGATGCATCCGTCATCCGTGTCTCATGGTGGTCTCTGTCACCCTGTGCTTGGTTCAGAGTTTGTGGCACCTCATCGGTCTCCTTCCACCCCAATAAATGTGCAGCTATTCTCCGCTCAGCGGGTGTGTCCTTGCATTGGTAGCCTTCCGGGAATGGCCGAAATCTACCGGGTTCGGGCTCACGATCCTCAACGATGCTATCACCCTCTCAACAGCGGCATCTGGTCTCGTGTGAGGGGCTCCTCTTGCTACCTCTCCTTTCCAGTCAAGGCATTGCTGCGTACGTGATGTTGTCTCGCTATGTCATAGTTATATGCAATTTGTATTTTGGTATACTCGTTAGTTTTCATTACTGCAATTCTGTTTCTGGTTAGTTTCTATACTCTGTCACAAATCCGAAAAATGGTTAATATACTTAACATTTTTACCGGAAAAAAAAATTAGAGTGTTGCAACTATAACCATTTGTTATGAATGTGTGTAGGCCTGGGATTTCGGGTATTCGGGTCGGTTCCGGGTCGGTTTCATTCGGTTCCGGGTAGTTCGGTTATTAAGAAATTGTACCCAATGGTTACTTACAGAATTACGGTTCGGTTTCGGACCGGTTCCCACCGGTTCCGGGTCGGTTCGGTTTTTTAATAAATGTAACCATATTCAATCCGAAAAAATTGGGTACTAAACCGGTTCGGTTATTTACTACTCGAAATCATCAATGGATACTAACCGGTTCGGTTATTTACTACTCGAAATCATCAATGGATACTAACCGGTTCGGTTATTTACTACCCGAAATCATCAATGGGTACTAACCGGAACCAGAAACAAGCTTTGTAAATTGTAATCCTGCAACTTAAATCCTATCTGAAACATTAACATTAACATCATCAATCAGTATTCACTATTCAGTAATGTACCTGAAACAAACTCATTAAACATCAACAGAAATTTCAAAGTAAACACATGAGATTGAACATAAACCAAATGCAAATCACACCATAAAATAAAAATACATAAGTCAGAAGCAAATCACACCATAAGCATAAAGAAAACAAGTCTTAAACAGAACCAAATCACACCAGAAACATAAAGGAAAGAAGTCTTAAGCAAGAAACATAAAGAAAAGAACACAAAGCTTAAAGCCTTAAACAAAGAACACATCAACTCCCAGTCGTCCACACTCCATAGTCTCCACACCACAGGTCCACACTCCATAGTCTCCACTTCTTATTCATTTCTGCTTTCCTCGTAGCATACAAAGCCACAATCTCCTTGGTGCATGTTTTCCTACAGACAGGCGGATTCAACTTCACTTTATTGCAGAAGTGTTTCCATGCTAAGCTTTCCACAAAAGCAAAAGGCAACTCAGCTAAGACAATCATCTCATTGGTAGCTTCTTTGAATACCTTGTCATCCACCTTACACAAACTCAAGTTACCTTCTTCATTAGGAGTTAACTGTGACTGGTCTTTAGATGCATTTGCAGCCTTCCATGCCATGTATGACCTACAAGCATTGATATGCTTATTCAGATTAGAGGTCCCAGACGATGTTGGACAGCTCATCTCCCTCTTACAGTGATTAAATTCGTCCTGTTGATGAGTTGGAGAAGAATCCATCTACATACGATAAGAACTAAGACCAATTAGAATAAGTAAATCATACTTTCCTAAGTCTAAGAAGTAAGAATCTAAGACTATCAATTATCAAAGCTATCATACTAACGCTATCATAGAATCCAAATCCATATAACTTAATCGATATATCTAAATCGACAATCGAAATTGTTTCTCACCTCTGAATGAACTCTAGAAGTTGCAGACGATGGAGACAGAAGATGATTCACTAGAGGTTCCAGCTTGACTATTTTTGAGTACAACGGTTGTTCTATTTGTAGGGAAAGCTTCGATTCGATTGCTATAATGAAGTGGAGAAGACGAAACGAAAAGCTAGGGTTTGTATTTGGGGAATTGAGGTTTCTCTCGACAATCGTCTTGAGGAAGCAGGCGTGCAAGGATTGTCTCATGTCTCGATTCGAGTCTCGAGAAGGTGACTTAAAGCTAACTACTTTCTAACGGTCATAAAGGAACCTACTTGATTCGGGTTATGTCGGGTATCCGAAAAAAATCGGGTAAAACCCGGATCCGACCCGTTACCCATGGTTTTTTTAATCACTACCCGTCGGTTATAATTGGTTGTACCGAAAACGATCCGAACCGGTCAAAATCGGGTCGATTCCGGTTCGGTTAATCGGTTCCGGGTTTAAATCGCAGGCCTAAATGTGTGCTCAAAATCTATATATATAAAGTACAGTTCTCTCACTCATGGTGATGCCACATCACTAATTCCTCTTTTCCTATAACGACACGTGTTCAATTTTCTATTTTCTTCTTGGCTTTCATTTAGGTTCTATTTGGGCTTCACGAATTTTATTAAATGGGATTTGGACGTTTGTTAAGTGGCCTTATGGAAACCGGACCCCGATACATTTCGTTTTAAAGAATCGTGACCTTTGATTTATAAAGTTCATGTTTTTCATCCCCTACTTCGGTGTTTCAGAAAGGTTAAGGGAGATGAATATTCACGGCTAATCTCTCGAGCTAGCTGCCGTTCATTTCGTTTCATATAGAGGCTCTCTCTACTGCGGTTTTATGGAAGTGATCCCTTCTTCACTTCAAAACCCTAATCTCATCCCAAGGTATCTCTATCTCTCTCTCCTCTAACATCTCCGTCATCCGCTTCTGGTCCTGTTTCTGCAAACACCGTGGAGATTCCAAAGCCTACTTTGACTTCTGTAGAGGAGGTGCCGACTAAATCTCCAACAGAAAGCTCCTCCCCATTTGATAATGGAGAAGACGAGACTTATTTGCACCACCACGAGACTGAGTTGCCAACCACCACGATGGAAATCATGTTTCAGGATGCGAAGTGGGTTAATGGAACTTGGGATCTGAAACAGTTCGAGAAAGAAGACAAAACCGTTTGGGATTCGGTAATAGTTACTCTTTAGATCCTCTAAAGCTCGAAGCTTTGTTTCTGTTCTGCACTCATGTTCTGTAACTTGCTGTAATGTTTTGTTTCAACGTGATAATGGTTGAAACAGAACGATGTAGGCTTAAAAAGAAATAATGTCGATCAAGGCTATGTTACAAGGAAGCTTCTTAGTTTGGTTTTGTAATATGGTAGAGGAAGATGAGCGATTGATTGTGTAATGTAAGCTATTGCTTTGCTTATAGAGGCAAAAAGGAGAAAGTGACTTGAAGCATTACCATCTACGAGAAGGTGAACTCCTCAATTAATGGTGAATTCCATATCGTGTGTGCTTTGCAACTAAACATAATTTGAAGGGTATTTTGTGTGATGGCTTTCTCTTACATGTCGTGCTTCAGTGATAAGGTTATTCATTGCTTAGCTACCTCCTTTCTTCCTGTCATGAATCTGGAGTTTTTTGGTATTGAAATCTAGAGGTCCGTTTGAAGGTTGAAACATGGGTTCTAGGATGTTCTCCAAGTGATTGAATCTGAAGCTGCAAGCTGGAGGAGATGATTTGTTACCTAGATCCAAGGCCTATCAGCCAAGACCTGGCATAACTTTGTTTTGCCGTAGGATGGACCGAGACGGACAAAAAATATTTTCTACGGACATAATTATGGAGTAATTGGGCTAAAACGGAAAGAGCTTTATGTTTTCACCTACTGAGGAAGTTTGCAAAGTAGCTATCTTATTATAGAAGTTACATTCATGTATCAGACATGCCCTAAATATATCTTTTTCACTCATTGAACTTTCATATCTCTTTTCATTTAGTATTAGTTGGATTTCTACGTAATCAGTAGGGCCTTATTATAATCTAAATTTGATGTCATGTCTCAGATGTCTACCTTGCAATGTTTATTTTCTTATCTTGAGCAGGGTTGGCGATCAAATCTTCCTGAATAGGAAGATTTTAGTTGACGGAGAAACAAAAAACTATCAAAAATAAATTTACAATTGTAAGAACTCCCACAAACATTACATGGTCTGTAAAAAGCAAAGAACATTACATGGTCTGTAAAAATAATATTCTTTGCTTAGGATATAACAGGATTTTAGCTCTAAATAAAATACATGTAGGGTGTTTTTGCAAAATGATTACGAAATGGCAGTAACTCACTTTCCAAATTTTAGATTCTTTCTCTTTATTTTTAAAAGGTTTAGTACGTCCTTCAATATTCACTTAAAAATTATAATTCCTATTTCATCAAATATGTTTTCCAGGGTTGAGACCTCATAAGAAGATTAGTGAAATTTAAGGAAATCATAAGGGGAGACAAACTAATACTACATTAACCAACAACAGGCCAACAAATTTTTTACATTTCTGTTCACAAAAAGATAAAGAAGAGTTTAAAAATCAAAAGGGTATGAAGTTTAACAAACGGAAAAAAACTAATCCTCCAAATCCCAAAAAAATAAAAAGGAAATAAAAACCAAGGTGCTATATCGAATTAGAAATAATTTATATTTTAAATTTGTGATATTAATACAAGATTATAGAATATTTTTACTGAAAAATAAAATAAAACAATATTCTTGGATCATTGGACTGAAAATATATTCACAATTCACGTAAACAGATGCATATGCATTAATACTTAAACAAAATATAAAAGTTAAAGATTAAATTAGAAAGCATATAAAATTGTATTTTAATAGCAATTTATACCCTGATTGGTGTTTTAAAAGATAGGAATTGTAAAACAAAATATTATTAAATAATAAAAACTAAAAAAATTGTGCATACCTATTTAGAATATCTGGAATCCAGAATTATATTTTAACTACAATTAGATTGTAATATATTGTTTTCTGTTAATATTTTAACAAATGATATAGGAAATAGTAATATTTCATAGAAGTTTTAATGTATTTAACTCATACAAAATTTTTAAAAGTTGTTTTCTATACTATTTATGAAATTCATTTTTTGAATAAAGAAATATAATTTAGTATTATTTAAATTAATGAATATTTATATTAGTTTTATCTATTACAATTGTAATAAATATAATATAAACATGAGTATTTATATTAGCTTTATTTATTATAATTTTAATAAAATATGACACAAATAATATATATAAAATTGAAATATATAATCCGCGCGTAGCGCGAACCGATCCTAGTAGTTAATAATCGTATGTAATAAAAATAGAGACTATGTAACACTGCAACCGATGATGAGTGTTAAATGTAATACTGACATAAAATCAACCTTTTTAATAAGTTTTTTTTTGAAAAAGAAAAGGAAAACCAAGTACATAAATATAGTACTCCATATTCATATCTGAGATTTATATTTAAAAATATTAACTTTATTCGGCTATTCTGGAAAATCTAAATGTCTTTTAAAATAGTGTACTTTTCTCCACACTTTACAAATAACATTTTAATACTTCACGTTTTGTATACGCAATCAAATTGCTTTATGAAAAAATCAACAATACTATTAAGTATACAAGTGCCAAGAAAATGTTAAAAGGCCTTCGTTATGTCATCTTGCAATTCCCCTTTACTATTTTTCTATTTCTCAAACGTACGTAGAATACTATCTTACATCAAAGCTGAGCGAAGGAAGTAACATTGGACTAATATGAGTGGCCTCTCAATTCTCATAATCTAAACGATAAAATCAGATTAGTCTTCAATCCTCATCGACCTCATCTTACCAAAGTTACTTACTTTTATTTATACTTTTTATAGTGGAAAATTCTAAAGAAAATTCCATATTAGTTTCGACGTCATGCATGTGAAACGTTAATAGTTTGTTATTTAAAACATTCGTAGCGATTAACCATAACTAAAATGAAAAAAAATAAACCGTCATGCACTATACTAGTCACCTAGATTTAGGGTACCAATGGTAACTGCATATTTGATAATATCAAAATGTGCAGAATTAAAGCATGTTACGGTTTAAGTGTGATTCTTTCATTTTGCGGAATAGAAGAATAATTGTAATTTTGTTAGAAAAAAATAGAGTGGTTTTGATAAAAAAAAGTATAAAATAAATATATTTAGAATGTAGTAATATTATAGAGAAATACCTTAAGATAGATTTAAAAAAAATTTTGTCACAAAAATAAACTTTAAGGGAAAAAATGACAAAAATAATATTTTTAGGGTGAGATTTTGGGGGTAAATATACGTTTATACCCCTTGGGTTAACTAATCTAGACTTAGGGTTTAGAGTTATGGGGTGGAGTTTTGGGGGTGAGGTTTAAAATTAAAAAATTAAATAAAAAATATTAATTTTTAAAAAATAAAAAGGTTTAGTTTAGTCATTTTTGTTTTTGAAGTTTATTTTTGTGACAAAAACTTCAAAAGGTGTTATTTGAGAGATTTGCCCAATATTATATCACTTCTTGTGTATACTTTTGTGATTTTTGTTAACAAAATTTTTTGACTAATATACACACCAGTCTTTAATATTTTCATTCAAAGTTTTGACATAGACCAAATCCTAAGAATAAAATCCCGTGTCCAAATAAAACTCGAATTACAAAAAGACATTCCACTAAACATGCATCCTGTCATTTCCACTTTCCGGATTCATATACATACATAATATTTTTATAGTAGTATATTAGTCTGATCATCATTGTAATGTGTAATCGCAAATTCCGATTAAACAACGTAAGTTTTGACCGTAAGTTCACCAAAGCTTTGATATCACTGAGTTTATCAAAAAAAAAAAACATCCAATTTGGGAGAAAACCATCGATCTTTAAGTTGTGATTTTGGTTCAAGTCTTAGTCTAGTTTAGGAGGTAATTTAGTGTTACTCTAGTTTGTTGAGGCTAATAATCCAAGTTTTCAAAAAAAAAAAAACAATACAAGTTTTTTTCTTAAGAAAAATAATTTAAAAAATAATACAAGTTATTAGTATGTTTTCGTTAAAAGGAAGTATGTTTTTCAAATTTTACACTTTAGAAGAAGAGATTGCACACTCTTAAAACTAATTGTTTCTTGACAAAAAGGAAACTAATTGTTTCATTTCTTGAAATAATGAATATTGTTTGACCTAAAATCTAATGAAAAAGTGATACCATTGTTTTTTGAAGAAATAAGAGGAAGAGGTTACCATTGTAATACGTTACAACATATAAAGTACATAGTTTCAGAAAAAAACATATCAAGTACATACACATAAGGTTGCATGTGTGTTTTGCCAAAAAAAAAAAAAGTTTACACGTGTACATGAAAGATAAAAAAGGGAAGGCGAAGATGCAGGAGAGTCGCATGATTCTCCTAATTTTCTTACACATTTCTACACCAAAGTCCCTACAAACATATATAATTGATATAAATGATAGGGATAGGTTT